>ML804357.1:123457-134934 GCA_009831015.1 Picea engelmannii | reverse complement strand
GTGCAGAGGAAAGGAAATAAACAATCACAGAAAACCCAAATCCTTTCGTCATAGTAGTGGTCGTACTAAAGTATAACGAAGCCCATCGGTTAGCAGAAAACAAAATGTAATGCAGTTGTGATGGATTAAGGAAGACATAAATCTATGGTAAAGACAATATCAACTGCGAGTAAAGAACACATAAATGCAGTCCAAACAGATTTAACATAGATGAAAAGAAGAAAAACATGCTGAAAGAAATCGACTGTGATGAATCTCACAGTTGCAAATAACAATCATCTTAATTTCTCCAGTCTGGTTTACAAAAACTCAGTCATTACAATGAAACTCTCTTCGAAAGAAGTATTTTTTTTGGTTGTTGCGCTCATGTGCCCCCCTCTTTTTGGTGTTAACTACATCAGTCTTTTTTAAAAGGAAAAATAAAAACTCTTAGCGTTCCAGGAATTTGAAACGGTTCCTCTTCTTGGAATCTGCAAATGCCAAGTGCGTCTGTCGTTACTTGAACCGTCGGTTATACAAATCAGTGGCACCCACAATACTTCACATAAAACAGAATATGAACGATTTGCATTCTGGAACTCTGTGAATTCTGCACTTGAGAGACAGACGATGATTCCTCCAGCTCCGATCGAATTTACTAAAATTGTTCTAATAACAATATTCAAATCAAATGGGAAAAAACTTATTGTCCCAAAAAAGTCCCCCTCGAAGTATTCTCAATAGAGTGAAGACTCTCCATTGCTCTTAGTTTCGGTGCTCCAGTCATCGGACCTCCTGGAAAAGCATCTCTCACACACTGTATAGGACTCGCATTATCATTTTTCTTCCCTCTAGTGGCTCTCACCCTCTGAAGATTCAATCAATTCAAAGGTGTATGTTTCAGTCACCTTCATTAAACTCGAAGGTATTGGATCCACAACAAATGGATTATCATGTTGAAGACGTCGTACTTGGCGGGATTCTCATGCCATAAGAAGTGTTTCCGGGTAGACTTTAAATTCTGCTGAATTGATTCGTACATATCTCGGGGAACATCTTCAAGAACTTGTTTCAGCGCGGGAACATCTTTCTCACGAACCTGAATGGCGAGATTATTCCACTCCAGTACGTCTGCAAAGGGGAAGACATAGTTATCAGAAATAACAACGGGGACGCAATCGTAGTATATGGCCTCCACCAAACAGGGGCTGTTGACGTAAGCCTCTCGGGCAGAGGYAATATTTACTCATCTTCATGTATTGAATGTASGAAATGTTGTTTTGTAGTGATCTCGGAGGTGACTGGCCCACCGCAAAGATTTTCATGGCAGGATCTGTTTCGTTTCCCCAGTGCCTGAGAATTTGGGGCCTCAGATTCCCATGCATTTGGCCTGCAAAGAAAGCCAATAATGGACGCCCCGACAATGCTGGACCGCCCAGTTGTTGGTATCGACGCGTGTCTGGTGTCATCTTGCAGGGATTTAGGATTATTTGGGGTATAGAGACGTCTCTCAGAAAATCAAAACTGCTAGATTTATCGGCGTTGCAGATTACCTTGACGACATTGTTTTGGAGTTGCTTGTTGCCTTTGACAGTATTCAAGGCCCAATCGTGACAGGAGATGAAGAAATGGTCCCTCCCCTATGTCTTGTTCCAATAAGGATGCATAGTCGCGATCGCTCGGACATAGCTCGCGATCTCTCTTTTGATGAGCTTTGCATCCCGTGACCGAGTATTATAGAGATGATTCACTATTTGCTTGAGGTTGTAAGGAAGAAAGAACATATGCACTTTGGATGAATCATTTGTGATGAACATGTTTCCTTGTTCCATTATGTCGATAAAGAAAACCTCTGAAGCATAAATTTCGGTCCTCTGACCTTGGTGAACCAGAGGCCTGAGTCCATCCTTGTACAAATAAATCTTAAATGTCTTCTCCATAATTGCATAGCTCCTTCGAAAAGCCGAAACATTATTATATATTTCAGGATAAAGATCGACATTGAATTCAGTATCTAGTATGAACGACCCTCCATCTACACTTTTATTCGCTTCTCTTCAAAATAACTCATTATTAATTCCGTATTTACTATAGAGAAATTCAATATGTTGTTCGGAGGCGATATCCCGAAGCATCCACCTGGAGATTAGCCTTGTTCTCTGTACAATAGAAACCCTGGAGGGTCACATGAATGTTCCACAAAATTCCTCGGGCGGCCATGTAGGGTGGTTATGAATCATCTTCTGGCTCGTCTGTCGCGGCCTATAGCAACTCACGTAACCATTACGAATCGTTTCGACAAGTGGAGCATTGATAATTCCTTTGATGTGAAAACGCTTCCGTCTGCTAGTCGTCCATTACCACTACCATTCCGAACTGAGTGGCCGAAGAGTTAGTGGTGGGAGTCGAGGCCACCTCCATGGCCGTTACATAATGTGCCCAAGTCACTTCAACATCTCCCACTGCATTTCAGAGTTGGTAAATTTCTTTATGACATTCCTATGTCATGCACGACGAACACGCCAGAGGCATAACAGAGTTGAACACTAAAACACATCCCTAATTTTAGCAGTTTTTGTCCTTGCGTCATCAACAATAAAGTCGTTCAACCTCCATGTGGAATCCTTTGCACAAATTCTATCATGAAGTGATCTCATCCACTTGTGAACGTCGTGACTTGAAAAACTTGCAGAAATGACCAATGCTATGGGAATTGCAATTTCGTTTGAATCAAAGACAAGAAGAGTATAAACTGGATACTTCAAATTTTTGACCCCAAAACTTGAATCCACTGCTATTAGATTATTATTTCCAAAAATAATCATTTGTTGTAGTTGCCACTCTGTTTGAATTCCCAAAATGAAGGCCTCGGTATCAGATGAACCTTGGTAATAAAATACCTTTCTTCGATGCTTTTCAACCCATATTTCAACACTCAATGCATCATTCGAGTACAGTTCATACATTGACCATCTAATATCCCTTTCTAATTTCTGTACATATATGTGAGAGAGGAGATCATCACGATTACTGGGACCACCATGTCTCTCAATAAGTTTCATATGCTTTTGCATTATGCTCTCTACAGAAAATTCTGCATACAGCATTGATGTTATCCGTAATCGAAGCTCCTCTGAGATGTAGGGAGCATACATGAACCGTGCTCCAATGGCCTTGTGATCAAGTGGTCCATGGCAAGTGAAACCAGTCTTATCAACATGCTTTCGTTGGTTGTATATGATAAGAGAAAAAGATGGCTGAGCATATAAGAGTTTCATAATGAAATGACACACGCAACCTCTCTTTGTATGAGGTCGTCCAACGCTTTTTTTCTTGGATGGTTTAATACACCTTCTGCTAGGCCGAGAGGTTCCACCCTTCCTATGGTCATCAGGGCCATAACAACACCAATATAATATGTATTCAATATATCCATCAACTCTTGGATTATATGAACTGCCTTGAACAAGAACACACTTGACCTTAGGGTCAATAGCCCATTCATCTAGACACTTATTTTTCATCCTCTATGCTCCCAATGCACTGATGACATTCCCAATGCCAGCAGCCCCTTGTTAATGTGAATAAATGAGAACCGATTTGTACTTTGGGCAACATAGTCGAATTTAACATCGGTTACAACAGAGATAAAGGAAGGAGCACAGGTATTTGAGGAAGAAGATGAAAATACTCATTTATGGAATCAAAGACTAGGCCATATGAGTGAGAAAGGGCTCAAGATAATGATAAATTGTAAGTTACTTCCAAGTTTAAAATCTCTTAGTTTGAATTTATGCAAGCATTATGTTTTTTGGAAGTAGTGTAGAAAATATTTTAAAGTAGGTATCCATACAAGTAAAGGTATCCTTGATTGTATTCATTCATATGTTTGGGGGCCATCCCCTACAATTTACTTTGGAGGATCATCATATTTTGTGACATCTATAAATGATTTCTCTAGAAAGGTGTGGGTCTATTTACTAAAAAGAAAAGATGATGTGTTTAATGTATTTATGTAGTTTAGAGATTTGGTTGAAAATAACACTCATAGGTCAATCAAGTGTTTGAGAATAGATAATGGAGGTGAGTTCACATCTTGAAATTTTGAAAATTATTGCAAGGAAGTTAGGATCGAAAGGCATAAAACCACTATTTATACTCCTCAACAAAATTGTGTTGTTGAATGCATGAATAAGACTCTTCTAGAGAGAGCAAGGAGAATGCTCAGTAATTCTAAGTTGCAACAAGAGTTGTGGGAAGAATCAAACTTTACAAAGTGATATCTAGTAAATAGATCACCATCAGTTGCAATAAACTATAAGATTCTGAAAGACATATGGATGGGTCATTCATGTGATTATTCAAATATGGAAATTTTCGGTTGTGATGTGTATGCTCTTTTTTCTAAAGATCAACTTTATAAGTTAGAGCCTAGATCAAATAAATATGTCTTTGTTGGTTATGGTGATGGAGTTAAGGGATACGTATTGTGGGATCCTACTTCCCACAAAATTATCATAAGAAAGTATGTAGTATTTTATTAATCCCCTCTCATAAAACCGAGCATGCTAGGAGTTCAAACGAGACAAGAAAAGGTACCACAAATTCAACATATTTAGTTGGAGACTCAACAATCTACAAGAAAGGAGGAGCATGAAGAATTTGTAGAGGAAGAATATGAGGATGCAAAAAATTTCTAGGAAAATGTGGAAATTCCACAATCGTCTCTAAGGAGATGTACATGGTTCAAGAATCCTCCTATAAGGTATGAAAATTATGTTTCATCTATGTATTTGATTTCTAATTATGGGGAACCTAGTTTTTATTAGGAAGCAATAGATGGTACTAAAACGGGTGATATATTTCCTTGAATCAATTCCTCTCAAGATGATGAATGAAAATCAAGTGATGTATTTCCTTGAATCCTATATCATAACTAGATTTTTTGTTCCAGATTCTTTAGTATTTGATAGTGCCAAATATTTTTCTTCATTAAAATTAACTGAATATGCAATTGAAAAGAACATCATAATTAAATATTCATCTAATTACTATCCTTAGGGTAATTGGATAGCATAATCCACAAATAAAGATATGATCAAAATTATGAAAAGGATTGTAATAGAAAACCAAAAGAAATGGCATATGGCCCTCCCAAATTCCCTATGGGATAACGAAATAACACCCAAGAATTCGCTAGGAAATTATCCTTTATTTTTAGTATATGGACAAGAATCTATTTTACCCACTCATACTTTCCTACTTTCACTGCAACTAGCTCAATCTATCCAATACAAGGAGTGTTGAATAATGCAACAAAGACTAAACATGCTCCTTAAATTATAAGATTAAAGAGAGAGATATAAAAGGAAATTAGCACAACATCAAGAATTGATCAAAAGGTGGTTTGATAAAACATCTATGGGAAAATAGATTTTCAATAAGGTGATCTAGTTCTTAAATGGGATAAGGCTAATGAGATGAGAGGAAAACACACTAAATTCCACAAATTGTGGCTAGGCCCATATAAAATTCGTGAAAAAATCGGATGAGGAACTTTCAGAATTAAAACATTGGAGGGAGACATGGAGGATCTCCCTGTCAATGGTCAAATTCTTAAGATATACTTCTCCTAATCACCTTCTGTGATGTAGTTCTGTACATAGTAGGTTTTTTTTTTGTTTGCATTTTCCTTTTGAGTTTTGCAAATGCTCTCAGAATAAGTTTTTCTTTTCATTTTTAATTTTATGTTATGATTTAGTCTATTCTTTGATTTTAAGATGGTCCCTACTGATCATTCTTCATCATCCATGCACAATTCTAACCAGAAATTGGGATTTTATGAAAAAATTAAAGCTTATTTCCTGTGTGATTATATTTTCAAGTACCCAGAAGTGAGAAGATTTCCTTCCATCATTACCCAATGTTTTAGAACACAAATGATGGTTATATTGAAAGGGAATAATTGTTTCATATATTTTTTGAAGAGAAACCCTCAGGGAATTGACATAACTATTGATACTCCTAAGTGAATATTGTCCACATCTATGTGATCACTCTCATACTAAGCTTCTTGGTTTTTAAAAGGTTAGGGGAAAGTGACAGTCATAGATGTATTCTGAATAATATTTGTGATATTTATCCCAATCCACATGAACATAAAGTTCATATCAAAATATTCTCAAAATGGACCCATAAGGACAATAAAGTTATCGAGGCTAGCATATCAGAGAAACTCATGTATCACCCTGCTTCCTAAAACACCTATATTGCAAAATAAATACATATATTACAAATTTTTAAGGACAAATCCAAAATCATAATAACAAGGAATTTGAAATCACTATGAATCTATGTGGGAAGTACAAGTAAACTCGTTGGGGCTATGGATGCTAGCTAGCAGTGGAGCTATGCTTGTATGATACCAAGGAAACTTTGTTTGGGCTATGGATGCTCACTGGAAATGAAGAAATGTTAGGAAAAGGGAGACGAGGAATACACATCAACCTATAAATAGTCAAGATTACTCCTTTGTGGTGTATTACTCTCCTACGATTTCTATATATGAAGTAAGTTAATGAAATAAACCCCAATCATCTTGCAATAATTATTCAAGAGATCGTCTTGGATGTACCACTTTCTCATTTTTTAGTAAAAAAAAAATCGATGATGTGGGATCCATGGTGCAGAAAGTCCTTCAAAGTTGTCTGATTGGAAAAGGAATGATTGGACCATAATCAAAGATCTTTTTCTTTCTCACTCTATGTTAATTGGCCCTTGTTTGAAGAGACCAAACTCTAATTCATGCTAAATCCTATGATAAATATTCACTTATATGACCAAGTCTGAGAACTATCATAATATTATCCATTAGATAATTTCTCCTCATAATGAAATAATACACAACTTGAATTTATCTTTCGATATATCCTTTCCAATAATACTATCAAAAAGAATTATACTTGAATACTTACCATCAAAAGGGTTTTTGCACCTTGTACACTTGAATCTGGTGGGGGTCCTTCTGATATACTTTTTCTGATAGCACAATGACTCGAATATTCCATAGAGAACGTACCCAAGGTACACATTTCAAACTATTACTGCTATCCAAATTTGGTATGTGTGTAAGGATTAAACGTGCATGAATGGGTCCCTTACATAACTGACATCATTACATGAAAGACAACAATTGGTTGGTTAATCTTCCTCATCCAAGTTTTTCTTCATCGTTGTGAGTAAGGTGTTCCATACAAGCATGGTATTTGAGGTTTAAATATTCCCTCGATGCCTTTCCCATTGGAACAAGAAAATAACATGACTCTCCCTCTCCAACTATGGTTCCTTTCGATGGCACTATCAGAAATTCTTCCATTGGAGTTAGCTTCCAATATTACCTCCCACTATGATGATGGATTATTCTGATAGCATGCAAATGTATAGCAAGAACAATCTTAGCACGATCTATAACATCTCATTTCTAGCATGAGTCCCAATGAAAAATGAATATTCTTCAATACCTTCCCATCAGAATGAATAATAACCATGCACATTTTCCTCTCCGATGGAAACTCATTCTGATAGTACTATTGGGGAAGTTCCTCGGAATTGATCCTCTGATCGTTATGCATCTGATACATGAGCATGAGAAAATCTATACTCGTGAAAGAATTAATGATGATGCTATCTTGCAATTGCAAATGAACTGTCTTCCATTTAACATTAATTACGATGGATTAGGGTAATTAACATGTACATAAACCTTGTCAAACCTAACTAATTCATTATTCTCCTTTGTAAGCTTGTGAAAAAACTTTCTATGTGTACTACAATTGCAAGATAACTTCAAACCTTGACCAAATACTAAAACGACAGGTATGTGATTAGTTTAATTTCATATTTATGTATTGTTTTATCTATTTGGTAATATTATGAGTTTTGTTTTTATCATAGGACACAACAATAACACCATGTCATGCCCACAGATAGAAAAGGGAATAATATTGTGGAAAATGAGCCTACTCCTGTCGTGAATCCATGTGACATTATATCTATAGAAGTCAATTACCACAATGGGGTATAACATTGTCCTCGATATGATGAAATCTACAGGATATTCAACACCAAATATTTCCCACTTGAGGATGAGAACTTGGAAGTTTATCTAAATATTCATAGAAGTTGCATACACCTCCTAGTTTCCTGTTCAATCATGTTTCCCTACAATGACGCAGAAACATGGTGCCTCAAAAATATTGAATGAGGTATTTATACAATTGTGATTAAAGAAAAAATTCCAATATCATCCCTAAGAATGGAGGACATAAGAATTCAACACCACCTCTCAGGGCCTGCAATATCCCTGAATGAGACATTTTTGAGAAAAAATTGGAGAAAAAAAAATATTTCAAAGAACTGATGGATGATTGTTGGTGTGATGAGGAAAGAAAATTCAAGAAGGGACAACGATTAATCCATGCCCAAGAATTCAAAAGGTCCTACAAAATGCTAAATGTTATGATATACAAACTTTATGAGGAGGAGAAGAGCACTCATTTTTAGATGGAGTTGCTCTCGATGTCCTACACTATAGTAAAAGTAGGGAAAACCTTCCATTGGCACGACATATTGACCTTCAACATTTTCCATAACATCAAGAATGTCTTAGGTGTGAAAAATCCTAGTTTCTACATGTTTGCATACCTCATTGATGTTGTATGCTCTTCTATACATTTTCTTGCCTTTGGATGGAATTGGGACCATAATCAACCACCTATGCATGTCTATCCTTTGAATCTATGGGATCTAAATTATAAGAAATTCATTTGCCACATATGTGACTATTTCCTAGCTCCCCTGCACACCATAAGTTTTGGATATACACCCTATAGAATATCAAAAGAAGCCATGTCCACCTTGAAAGATATTTCATATTGGTATATGGGAAATTATTATACATACATCAAACTTTATGGGATCTCCGAAGTGCCACATATCCTTCCTAAATATTTTCCCGATAGGTTGTTGATTAGGGAGATTTCTTACCAGACAATAGAGATTGGAATAACATCTTTCTTTTCAGGAAGCAGTAAGAAACTCTAGCCCAATTTCCCTATAAGCATAGGAAGGTACACATTATTAAATTTCCCTCATGCTAGGAAAGAAGTTGAAGTCCTGAAAGAGATATGCTTATGTATATGAGAACCTAAAGGGAATGACCAAAAATACATAACACTAAATCATGTAAAATTTGCTAGCCTTACTCACCCTATGATCCATGTAGTGAACTAAGTAGAGGAGATATCCAAGGGGGTCTTATTGTTGGAATACGTGCTACATAGGTTACCAGAAAATGTGGCAAAATAAAAACTTCTAATGGAAGAAGAGGAGAAGAGGAAAATAACTCAAGAAAAAATATTGTTGCTTCTAGTGAAGGACCAAGAAAAATTAGAAGCAAAGGAACATGAAGAAAAAATAAAGAAAGAGGAGAGACACTAGAAGGCATTGGAAGAAGAAGTAGAGTACCAATTAAAACATGCATAATTAGAGAAGAAGGGGAATAAAATCCAACATCACATCAAAGGAAAGAATAAAGATTAACACAAGAAGAGTTCTAAGGTGGATGAGATGAATAAAAAATAAGATGCATTGAAGAAACTTGTTGATGAGAGAAAGAAAAAGATAGAAAAGGAAGAAAAAGGATGAAGAAGAGAGATAGAGATTGGTTGTAAAAGTAGAGGAAGGAAAAAATAAAGAAGAGGAAGAACAAGAAAATTTTTTTGAAGTTGAATCCAAAAGGAAATCCGATGAAGAAGCATGGAAATAAAGATAGAAGAAATTTGGTGAGACCAAAAATATTCTAGCAACCTCGAGTGTGGGAATAGTTGACAGTCCCCCCTAGGAATGTACCCCTTTAATGAAGATACTTACAAATTTTTCCTTTTCCTCACAAGTACTAAAATTATATGGAGTTGTAGTGGCAGTGGGAGAATATTACAATAGAAACACAACAAGAGGGATAGAAAAGAGGCCAAGTAAAAGGAAAATGGGGGAGAACACTCTTATCCATGGGTCAACAAAAAGAACCATTGAATCGAGGAAATACCATACCCCAAAGAAAATTCTATACAGACTGCATCTTCTCTTAATGCATTTGGATGGGAAAATTCCATTTTTGTATATGAGATAGTTGCAACATTGGACACTTCACAGGAAAAAAATGTTGAACTATAAAGAGTGATAAATACACAAAGATATGACATCACTGTTGAGATTGAAAAGGAAGCTAGACTTGTAAAAAATCTCCACAAGGAGGAAATGGAAAGGGTTTTACAAATCCGAAAGGAGGAAATGAATGAAAATTTTGAGAAGACAGTCCATGCAACTAAGAATATGAATAGAGAAGAACTAGATGCCCTCAAGATGGAACATTTTGAAAAGATAGAACAACTAAAAAACAAGTATACACAAGAGTTGACCAAATTGCAGACAAAAAGCGTGGAAGCGAACAAGTTCATTGAACAACTGGAGCATAAAATTCAAGGGATGGAACAAGACAAAGAAATACTTGAGAATACCATAGAATAAAGTAAAATAGGATCTCTCGTCTTAGAAGCCCTGAAGTTAGAAGTGACAGTTGTTAATAAAGAGATAAAATCATAAATGTTTCTAAGGAACATATGTGATCATACAAGGCTTGAAGTGTTGGATTAATCAGAGGGGGGGGGGGTGAATCAGTAATTGAGATTTTTAATCCTTTTAACCACAGTATGTAAGTGTTATTTATCTTTAGGATCAATATACCATTAACATTTAACAAGTGTAGAGTAAATTATTGGATTACTGAGAGGGGGGGTGAATCAGTAATAGCATAATTATAATCCTTTTTCTTCAAATGTTATATCAATGTAGAGTTATTATCCAATAATGAGCAGTAAGAAATAAACAATCACACACATACATAGTACACCAGTGTTTTACGTGGAAACCCAAATCGGGAGAAAACCACAGAATGCTTTTTCTTATATATCTTGAAGAACTACATTCATTGGAAGCACCAACTTCCTTTGTTTTCCAGTTGCAATTGGAAGGAGGCTCCAACCCCCTAGTTTCTCAGGCTATAGCATGAGGGAAGCTCCAACTCCCCAATTCTCTGGCTACAACCCCCAATGTTCTCCGGCTACAACCACCTGTCCTTGCCCCATCCTGCCACCCTGAAGTAGAAGTAAGATGATGGAACCACTGCCACACTATCACTGTGAGATATATTGTTGTAAACTTGTACCAATAAATCTGAACCATGCATCAACCTGTACCTCAACTTGTAGTCAACCTATACCATAAACAAGTGCATCAACCATGCACCAACCTGTAATCAACCTGTACCATAAAAAATTGCATCCAACCATGTACCAAGTATGTACCAATCATGTTTCAACTACTCATCAACTATGACTCATCAATATGTACCAACATCATCAACTATACACCTCATGTAT
>ML804357.1:76040-86994 GCA_009831015.1 Picea engelmannii | reverse complement strand
AGGCCAATATAACCACATGCATTTAAGCACAATTAAACACATTTAAAATACAGAGTGAAACATATCTCGTTACTGCTATAATCACACATTCCATAGAATTTAACAATAATTCATTTACACAGCGAAAACATGATACATAAGCATAATTCAAATACTTATCTTTTAACAGCTGTAGAAAACACCAACCGAGTGTAGGCCTTCCATGAACCTCCCAGCCTTAGACCACACTGTTCATCAGCTCAACAGTGGGTCACCCCCGAGTTGGGATCGAGCTCCACCCCAAGGCAAGGAATCCTAGGCTAGGCTGAGATTACAGGGAAGACATCACAGAAATATCTAGAAGGATTCTCCCCAAAGATGCCATCTTACGCCCACTACTACTAGACCCTCATTCCCCACATGCCTGTTCCGCCCGGGAGTTTACACCTTCACACGCACAGTCCATCGGTGCTAACCTCCCCTTCTAGGTCTCGGCAACAGGCCGGATCCCAGGAAGTCTCAGAGCCCGTAGCTGGTGCTGGGCACTCTCTGGAAGAAAACACTTCCCAGCAAACTCTTTCACCTGGAAAGAGTTGCTCGCAGGCCTGAAAACCTGCCTCTTCAACCACAATCACCTCCCTCTCCTGGAGAGAGGTTACACACAGAATAAACATGAATTCACACTGGCCAGTAAGCCACGCGCAGTCCAGCTCTGCGTGGCCACAACATCCAACTGGGAAACAAACACGGGCTTCTCGCACAGGCTCAACAATGGCACATGGTCTCATGGTGTTGAATTCTGGGAAACGCGCGATAGAAAATCTGCGCGAGGAACCACACAGACTCGAACCTCTCAGAAAGGAATTGTATCAGGGTATTTCAGAAATCCACACAGACTTTTCGGCTTTTTTCAGGGATGAACAGAAGGTGCGCGCTATCTCAGCACGACACAGGCCTTTTCTGGTTCGGAGGAGGAAACTGGGTAATCCTGCAGAGGTTGTACGGGTTCAGGGTTCCGGTTCAGGAAATGCGCTCACGGGATTTCTCAGAGACAGACACAGACTCATAGCTCTATACAAGAGTGTACACGGTTCCTCAGGACAACACTGGCTTAACTGCTTCAGAGATGAATCCCGGTATTCTGGCAGATGGCGTACCAGTTCTCCCCTCAGAGGTTCGGGTCAGAATGGAGGAAGATCCCCTACACACGGTTCCTCTCAGCTCTTATGTTTGCATGCACCAGGGTTGACACTTGTCACCCTGGGGACTGCATGCGTTCCCACAGCATGAAATCCAATTTACACGCTTTTCCTTTTTCCACGGAACTTAGGATAACATAATATGATACACATGGATTTTTGGAAATAATATTAAAATATTATCCCAGGCCTAAGCCCCCTAGGTTCAACACCCAGCCCTTTTTCCACCTTTTAGCCCCTAGTTCCTTGCCCCTTCTGTGGACGCTTAGTCCCCCATCACTCTTTCATCGTGGTCGGTCTGTACTGGCGGTATTTATATTTTATTAATTGACCTGCATACATGCAAGTATATCACAGGCTCCTGGCCTTCAACACTTAGGCTCCCTGGCCTAACAAAACTCATAAGCCTACAGCTTATACAAAACTTGGCTCACCAGCCTATAGAACATATTTACAATCCCTTTCAGAGCATGGTTTACATCGGGGCTCGGCCTTGGGGACACTACAGATGGGCTCAATGGTTACCACTCACTGAATGGTGGTACAACACTTCATACCATACAACTACCTACATGACTTTTTTGAAGCATTATATGGACAAAATCCACCTTCAGTTCTCTCATATTTACCAGGTGTCTCAAAGGTCCACGCGGTTGAAAAAAAACTTATAGTTCGAGAGGCTTTTCTTCGTACCCTCAAAGATAATTTGGTCATGGCCCAAAATCACACTAAGCAACAAGCAGATCAAGGTCACTCTAAACGTTAATTTGAAGAAGGGGATCAGGTGTTTCTTTGACTGCAACCTTACAAGAAAAATTCCTTCAAGGATGACCATTGTCAGAAAATGGTGCCCACATTTTATGGTCCTTATACCGTTCTCAAGCATGTGCGATAGGTGGCCTATCAATTATCTTTTCCCAATCATTCTAAGCTACATCTTGTTTTTCATGTTTCCTTCTTAAAGAAGGTGATTGGAACTAAGTGCCAAATTCAAACCAACTTTTCCAAGTTGGACGAAGAAGGCTCCATTTGGATACAACCACAAGTAGTTTTGGACCAGCATGAGCATCGAATGTGTCAGTGAACCATCAAGGAAGTTTTAGTCCAGTGGAAATATACAACCCCAACAGATGCCATTTGGGAACCAACTTCCATTCTGCAACAATTTCCACATCTCAAGACTTGAGGACAAGGTTTTTTTTAAAGGGGAGGGAATGTTAGGGACCTAACCCCTCACATAGGTAGAATATTATATTCTAATGTAATAAAGGTAAATATTAATAAGGCCTAACAATAAGGAAGAATAAGTCGAATGTAAGAAAACCTAATAGAAGCTTTCGCTTCTAGTCCTCTAGATGGTTCTTTTGATAGAAATATTTAGTATAAATAGGAGTTGAGGGTATGAAATTTTTTGTCTTGGATATTATTGTAATATATATCTTCTCGATTGGAGGTTACCCCCTCGAAGAGGCAAGTGAGCATTTCTCTCAGTAATCAAAGTTCTTCTTTGGTGTTATTTTGGTATCATATTGGTATTATTGTGGTGTTACTCTGGTTATATTGTTGTTCCTCTACCATTTCTATCATTTTATTTATGTTCTCCATACTTTTTATATCTGGAATATTACATTATCCTGCTCATTGCGGTCAAACCGACTATCGACTGTACCCGCCTGGTGACTGTTTGCGAGCTGACACCTTAGTTTCCCATTTTCTAGGGACTTACATGGGTGACTGCGGGGGTATACCATGGTACCTAGGGTAGACGCCAGGTCACACTTTGTAGAGTATACTCATAGGGTGCTTCCATGTTTGATTTTCACTTTCACTAGTAAGTTTCTCTAGTGTTATTTGGTGTAACTGTTCTTCCTACTAGATAGTTGTTTCCTTGATTTGCCTTTAGGAGCTTTTAGTGTGTGCTCTGTGCTCCCTAGTTTTCCACAGTGAGTTAGTCTATCATTTCTTTGGGTCTCTGACCTGGGGTGGTAGACCTCCCACTCTGTCAGTCGTGAGGAATTTTCGGTCTTCTACTTAGAAATGTGGATCTACCTCTTTATAGGCGTTGTTTTTATACCACTGGTTCGCCAGAGTCAGTGTGTGAGACTTTTACAGATTTGAATGATCCCGCAAGGGGAGAACTTGTGAATAATATCTTCATGGAAAAATTTACTGATGATACCAACCAAGGAACCCATTCACAAGGGGATTCTTGGGTTTTTCCTTTCTTCGAAAACGTTGGTGTCCCTTTGATGGCCACTTTGTACATTGTTGGATTGAATGTGGGACTACCGGTTTGGTTGGGTACCATTCCAAATGTCTTGAATGCTCTTGATTCTTCTCAGTTAAGAAATTCATGTCATGGGAACCATGTTTATGTTGCTTCATCAACAAATTTTTCTCCTCCTTCTTCTCCCACCTCTGGTGAAAGTACAATTACTAGTAACAAGAAGTCTAAAAGAAATAGAAAGAAGAAGAATAGGAAGAAGAAGTCACCAACCTCTGCAGGTCATGTTGGAGATAGTTCCTCAACCCCTACAAGTCATTTTGAATACCAACACCCAACCTCTTCAAGTCATGCTGGGGGAAAGCACCCAGCCTTTGCAAGTCATGTTGGGGGAAAAAGTCCAGTCACTGCTAGTCATACTGGTGATAGGTTTGTAGCCTCTACAAGTCATGTTATCAACCAATCACCAACTCTGCAAGTCATGTTGGAGATGTGCAACCAACCACTTCCAGTCATGTTGGGGGCATTGAGTCTATTGAGAAACCTAGATGGATAGGACGTAAGCCTATGTTACCTTCTAAGCTTTGCAAGGGATATCACCTTACTCATTTATTCCTTGGCCTTCTAGAGGTACGAATATTGTGTTCCTTGTCTACAAGCTCTTTTGATTCTGAGTCTTCTGAGGTTTCCTCACCATCCTTTCAGCCTTTGGTTGAAAAATTGGTCATGCTGATGCAATCTTCGGCTAATCCCACTCCTCTCTTGGGGTGTGATGTACCTGTAGACCATGTTGTCTCGTATCCTATTCAACCATTGGTTGAGAAAGTGGTCATGTCGATGCAATCTTAGACTGATCCCACTCCTCTCTTGGGGGGTGATGTGCCTGTATACCATGTTGTCTCACATCCTATTTAGCCAGTGGTTGAGAGAGAGGTCATACCAATGTAGTCTTCAGTTGATCCCACTCTTCTCTTGGAGAGTGTAGATTCTACCAAAGTGGTCATGCTGATGAAATCTTCGATTGATCCAACTCCTCTCTTGGGGAGTGATGTGTCTACCGACTATGTTTTTAGCATTTCCAGTTCAGTACTTTCATAACAAGGGGGCATTCCGCTCACTTCAAGAAAACCCCCTCCAATCCCTAGGATGGTTTCCTTTGATTGGAATGACCTTTTTGATCCTCGTCTTCCTTCTTCCGCACCATTTCAAATATTGGTTGATGTTAATTCAACAAACATTTATCAATGTATTATGGATGAAGGAGCCTCTACAAGTATTTTATCCTCCTCGGTTTGGAAAGTATTGGGATCTCTCGAGCTTGTCTCTGCTTCACATGAGCTATTGGATTTTGACAAACGTCCTAGTGAGTATTTGGGGGTTCTTCCTCAGTTTCCTATTTTGTTAGGTGGGAAGACTGTCCTTGTTGATGTTATAGTGGTGCAAGGCCCATTAGATTTAAGTATGCTTCTCAGGTGCGATTATGTAAATGTTATGAACGTTGTGGTGTCTATGCTCTTTCGAGTGATCCGTTTCCATCATAATGGAAGCATTCTCACTATTGACCAACTGGAATATGATAATCACCATCCTAATTCGGTGTTATTTCAGGCTACCCCTTTATATGTTCCTATTGTTTGTGTAGAATCTACCCCGCCACGGGTTAATTATGTGGCATCTTATCCTCGATGTTCAATTTCTCTAGAGAAATAACTTGTTCACTCATGTTTTCCATCTCGACACTTGGTCTCGGTAATTGATCGGTTGATTTATCCAATAGGGGCATGGGAGCCCTTACTTCCCCCTCTTGGTTCGAGTGATATTGAGTCTCCTATTGAGTCTGATCTCACTATTTGCATATCCTCAAGCCCTTGTTCTTGTGATTCTTCACTGATAGACTCTGTTGGTCCTAGTCAGAGCCTCCATTGTCATATGGAATATGGGCAGTTTACTTCGACCTTTAGGACTATTGACCCTCCTCATTCATGTGATTTATCGGACATTGAATTTCCTTTTGATGAGGCTATCCTTGAATCCATGACTAAGATTTATATACCGTGGGAGGAATTACACTATGGTTTGTGTTTTCTTCCCTTTTGGGAGACTTTCCAGGTTGACTATTGAAGAGACTCTTGGTCAGAGCCTATGACACTCCCGAATGAGCATGGCCTTTTGTCTTTCAAGCTCACTTAAATCCAAAAGAAACATCTGATGAGACTACATTTATGATTTTCAATATTGTCTGGATTAACTAAGAAAAGTAACCTCTTGGAGTCTTCTTTAAGCCTTTTTCAGTCTCTCTAAAAATGAAAATATTCTCGAGCGATATTGTTGTCCTTCACTCTCACCAAACTAAAACTTGAAGTAACGTATGTCCAGTGGTATTTTACCCCTTTTTTGGTATGGATGGACAATTTTACGAACAAAGGTATACTCTAGGAGCTTCAGTTCGCTAGAAGAGTATTCTCAAGTATAATTTTAACACTTTTTCGGGCCCGAGGGACTAAATTTACGAAAAAGGAACCCCCACAGAGTCCATAGTTAATCTCTTTTTAGACTCCCTAAAATTTAAAATATCACCGAGTGACCTTGTTCCTTCACACTCGTTAAATTGGCCCAGAAGAACATCCCCCATGGAGTCCATAGTAAGCTCTTTTCAGATTCCCTAAAATTGAAAAGATCGTCGAGTGACCTTGTTCCTTCACACTCGTTAAATTGGTCCAGAAGAGCATCTACTATGTAACATCCATGTTTCCCCCGTATTGTAATTAATCATAAAATAGGATTACCATGCTAAGGCATGGGGACGATGTAAATGTATTATTGTTAAATTGCCCATAACTGACTGATGGGGGGTGAATCCTTGAAGTACGAGCCATGATATCTCTAGAGGAAGGAAATCAGTTGATGAAGAAAGGATTGGTGTTTGAATCATCAACCACCCCCATGAATGGAAGCATGGTCTAGCTACAGAATGTCAGCCCAAAGTACCACAGAGACCTGCAGACCCGAGCTTCCTTCTGATAGAAGGAACAGGACAGGTCAGAAACCTTCCAAAGGAGGGAAGGTAAGATACATACAAACACACAACAAAAGGATAGAACCCAGACAAGAGTGCAAGCTCGAAAATGGGATGCGAAAAACAAAAGGAAGTGTAGAGAACATGACTTAAAGGACTGAACGTGAGATTGATGTTGGGAAAGCATCTGATAAACCTTGTAGGGTCGTTGTGATAGAGAGATTTTTCTCTGAGAGATGGCATAAATTCCCTAGTGATATCATGGCTTCGCACAGGGTTTGACAGAGTGATAAGAGTGAATGCCTCTGATCCTATGGTTGGGTGGAAAGGCACACACCCATAGTCAGTTA
This sequence comes from Picea engelmannii, assembly GCA_009831015.1. Lineage (NCBI taxonomy): Eukaryota > Viridiplantae > Streptophyta > Pinopsida > Pinales > Pinaceae > Picea > Picea engelmannii. The sequence goes on along the minus strand of ML804357.1, from coordinate 80,226 downwards.
GTTGGATGCAACTTGTAATAGATAAGTATTCTCATACCCTGTGAAATTGAGCTGTAATTGTGTAATAAAATTAGATATACTGTGAATGACCCAGGGATGGATATGTTTTCTTAATGATTTATACTGTATCCCTTTTTGTGTCTACTTGATGGTTTAATTAGGAAAGTAAGAAATTATATGAATTGGACATGTTTTGTATTCGTAAATGCGTGTGCCTTGTGGTGGCTTAAACTAGATCAAAAACTGTGAGTTCGTCGATCTTGGGCACAGTTTCACATATGCATGTCAATACTCATAGTTGCTTGGAGTCCCTTGGAGGAGGGATTCTATTAAATCTTAGGAGATATAGTGCATGTATGCACAGGCTCCCTGCGAGGCAAGCAGAGACTGAGAACCACTTAAGTTCTAGAGTTGAGGAATGAGCGAAAGGGGTGCACAAAAGGATTCTTCCAACCGTTAAGTTCAAGACAAAGATTTCAAGGATATTAAGCCTTTCAAAGATAACAAAGGTCATGAAGAACACTGAGGTTGAAGTATCGAAAATTGGGGGGGTCGCTTGTTTGGATGATGAACGGATGAAATCTGTTCAGAAGAAGCCACGGTCTGTTATGACTGTTGGTTATGGGAAAGAGCATGGAGTTAACCTTGGAGTCATTTGGAATTTTTGAGTTCGACGAATTGAGCAAGTTCATCATAAGGGACGTAAAATCCTTGAAGTTATGAAGTCCTAAAGTTAACCCTGAGCCTTAGATCTGAAGATGCCTGGGAACCGTCCCTACTGATGGATCTGGGAGGAAGACGATAGTCAAGTTACCAGAACTACCCATGACATAAGAACCTAATAGCGGACATGTTAGTTCATGGTCATGATCAACCTACGTCGTTGATCTCATTTGGAATGGAAGATCAATGAATAGGATTAGACTAGAGTCGAGCAAGCACTCCCTTGATAGAGGAGGTTGAACCCCGCAATTTCTATGAACCGTTGATCATCATTGATCTTTGATCTGAGTTTGATGAGATCCCTGAAACAAAAGGAGTGTGTGGGAAGGAAAAATATTCAAGGGGAATCAAGCTCATAGGAGATAGCATTTTCAGGCATGCAGATGAAGTCCAATAGATAGACCAATAGGACGAGAAAAGGTCAAGGCCTTTGAACACTTAGAATATTAGGAGGAGGAGCGATAGTGGTCGTTGGATCACAACGCAGAGGACCAATAACTGTCTGATCGAAGCAACGTGCCCGAGCCTTAGTGATTTTCACATGCAGGATAGTGTACTTGCCAAATTCCCGAAGTCCTGAAGTAGTTTGGGACCATCCATCATCAAGGAGAATGAAGTAAATCTCAAGTATTAGATCCAGAGGATAGGTGGCATAAACCTGTAGACTCTGGGTAAAGACCTGAAGAAAATGTCAACCATCAAATCATCTAAATTAAACGCCAGCCATTGGATCCAGAGGATAGGTGGAATAAGTCTATGGACTCCAGGTAAAGACTTGAAGTAGATCATGTATGTCGGCCGACAGGAGATACATGTCGATAGATCGGAGACTTTGGTAAAAACTACTTTGGATATTTCCAAGTGAGGAGTGTAACAAATTCCCGAATCCTTGAAGAATGAAAAAGATCAAAACCATCCATTGTAGAGGGACACGTGGTAGAAATACATGAAGTTAAGGTGAAAGAACTCTAGGAGAAATGAGTGCATAGGAGTCTGAAACTCCCGAAGCCTGAAGAGTCAAAGAGTCGAAGAGAATTTGGACTGTCATATCCAGAGGGTACGTGGAGAAAGATCGTGAACTCTGGGAGAAAACAAAGGATTAAATTTTGAAATCGTCAAACCCTGAATATCCGAAGAAACTGGGAGTCGTCGATCTACGAGAGGACACATGTCATCAGATCGCAAACTCAGGATAAAATGCTCCAGGAGAAGTAGAGCATTGGGAAATTGAGATTTGAAATCACTGAAGGATAAAGTCCCAAAGAAGACGACAACTGTTGATTTGAAAGTGGATGTGTGGCACCAGATCTAGAACTTCGGGTATGGAGCACTCTAGAGGAAAGAAGAGGGTGAAAGCGTCGAAGTCAGAAGGAGATATCGATCGTTGATCGAGGAGGAGGTCAAAGGACCGTTGATCTGGTCTTGGTTGAAAAGTATCGAAGTCTCGAAGAGGACCAGGGCAGTTGATTTGGAGAGGACAGGTGTCAAAAATATTTGACACTCCTTAAGGATTCACTCCATATATTTGTGTTTGTGGAGAGAGGATATAGACCATTGATCAGAGTAGACGTGTGGAATCCGATATACAAATCCAGGTATGAAGCACTCCGGGAGAAAAGGGTGAATGAAGGAGAAAGAAATCTCGAAGGTTGGAGAGTCAGAGTTCATCAGAACCGTTTGTTTTTTGAGGACAGGTGTCAATAGTTCGTCCACTCTGGAATATAGCTACTGACGGAGGAAGAAAAAGTTGAAAGTTGAAACACTCGAAACCTGAATTGTGAAATAAATCACAGTCATTTATTTAGAAAGGTTAGGTCTGATCCATAGATTCAGAAAGGATAGATATGAACTATTAGTTCAGAAGCACCGTCAAGGTTGTGATATTGACGGTCTCGTCACATTGCAGAGACTGAAGCTGTGCAAACTTTAAAAATTTGAGGGTGGGCCGTAATCCAGACCACAGTTTTGGAGAAAGGACATGTGAAGGCTCAAGGTGAATTGTGGGGTGAAAAGTAGTTGGTTTCAAACCACCCTTGTTCACTCCTACAATCGTGTGGATTACGTGAGGCCATCACCCAAGGTCATGACAAGGAAGGGATTATCAGAAAAGGGGCTAGTGCCCAAAATCGGATATTTTGCAAGCGAAAAAGGGGAAGGTCGTGAGTACCATTAGACCTAAACCCAAAAGTCGAAAGATTTTGTGTTTAATTGTAGAACGGTACCATAAAGGTCTCAGAGAGTCGTTTGGCTGTAGAATCAGAGATTCTTGACCAAGAGGTTGGACTAGTTCCCCGACTTTCCAAATTAGAAACCATGGATGGAGAATCTGTCCTTTAAGAAAAGAGAAATGTTTTATGCCCTGTCATTGGTGTGTTACAAATTGGTATCAGATCATGGTTACAACACTTGGCCTACATGGGCTCATGCACGAGTTGCATAAAGAGGTATTGTTATATGCATTTACTCCTTGAGGAGAAGGACTGCGGATTGAACCTTTGATTTTGGGAATTCTTGTTGAATTCCAACAGAATAATTTCTTTAGCCCTTTGTCAAAGTGATAACTACTCTTACTGGAGTAGGGATATGCTAATTAACATTTATAATAAGACTTGAATGTGGATAGATGAAGGTGGAAGTGTTATGTCAAGAGCAGTTGAAGCTCGAAGGACGGGGACATGGTGTTCGTAACACTGCTTCTAAGAATGGGAAGTTGGAACCTGAGGCACTGATGATGGTTGATTATATAATGGTTAATACATTTGTGGGCTTAAAGGAATCTAATAGGATCAGGTAGGATCCTTGGTAGTTATAGTTACTGCTTTACATTAATCTCGGAGTATATAACTCCTTATAACCAAAGAAAGGTGATATGGGTAAAACCCTATGGACGTTGAGGCAAGGACGTTTTCTTTCTAGACGTTGTCACATAAATTGGAAAGTGACCCTGGTTGGTTATTTCCATGAGAGAAGGAAAAATCAATACAAAATATGACTATGAGATTAGTCCTATAAGAGACTGAAATCCAAACTAAAGGACACTAATGATGAAATTAAACTATCAAGTGAATTCATTAGGTAAAAAGGTGCAATAGATGCACCTACATATACATAAATGTGTATACATGATCATAAGGATGCTTGGAATATCCTTGGGAAAAGGATATAGAGTCCTGATATGTCCATGTGTGTGAATGACATGGAAAAGGTGTAAGCAATAAGCTAGCATGATGAATACTTAGTTGTGTTTAATTATGCTTGAGTGAATGGGTTTAATGCATTGTGAAGCTTCTTAATATGAATCCTGATATCAATACCAGTTAGGTATGAATGATATTAAACGTGCAAGTGATGCACATGTATGATGAAATTGTATAGTTGTAGGCACCATATGGTTGCACTGATGAGTGAAATATAAAGCAAGAATTTCTCTTGTCCAGATTAAATGAATACTATGGATGCATGG
>ML804357.1:23339-46108 GCA_009831015.1 Picea engelmannii | reverse complement strand
GCTCTTCAATTTTTCACTACTTTGTATAGTTTTTTGACCTTTTTGAATGCTATGGTATTAATTCAGGTCCATGAATGACTTCATCACTGTTTGATGATGCTGAGTTCTTGTAACCATGTGTGGACGAAATTTCAGTGATAACATAGTGGTTTTTGGAAGGGACGAAAACAAAGAAAACTTTAGAGCATTTATATGGAAAAGAAAATTAGATACTTCGAACTTAAAGCGAAAGCTTGTAAAACCTTTGTAATTACAACTTTTCAAATTAATGTTTCAAGATCTTATAACTGAAAGTTTCCTAAAAATGTGATTTTCATTTCACGATGTAAAACTACTTATACATTTTAGGAAAGCAAGGAAGAACTTTGAAACTGAAACTATTTTCTTTTGCAAACAAACAACGTAGGTTACACTACCAAACTAAATGCAAAAAAAAAATGATTTTTTTTTGAAATTCTTTAAACAAGAAAAACAAAAGTATAAATTATTTTTCCATTTTTCTAATCATAAACAGGACAAAGAGAACAGAACCCAAGATTGACAGAGATCCAAGGTCAACTACATAAACACAAGGATTCAAAAGAAACTTAAGGAGGATCTAAAACTTGAAATTTCACTCTAAACCTCTAAGGAAAACAAAAGAAAATCAAGACACAAGTTGAAACCGAATCTTTAACCCAAGCTAAGGCCACTAACAAAGACTCTATAAATTCCAAGAAATCCCTGACAAGCCCAAAGCTTCTGTCAGGAAAGAGAAAAACTCCTCTTTTTAAAAAACACTTTCAAGGCATAGAGATGCAGTTTGTTGCACCAACATCCTAGGTATGTACGCGAGTTGTCTATTGTGCATACTATGTATCTATGTGGGTTGAGCCAAAGAAAAGTGCGTACCCCTCTGAGATTTTCAAAAAATAAAAAGACTAAGAAGAATGAGTGGGCAGGGAAAGCTGGTAGGCACCTTGCAAGTGACCAGAGACCCTTAAAAGACTCATTAAACTTGATAAAAACTAAAAAAGGAAATAAAGAATCCAATTAAAACTAGAAAACCTCCCTCTAATACCCTAGAGAGACTCCCCATTGGAATCACCAATTCTACTAGTGGGGAAAATACCCTTATTACTACATTGGGTCAGAGTATAGGCAAAGCATTGATCTCCCTTAAAAGAAAATCCTATTTCTAAACTATCCCAAACAATCTGACCTTAAAATATAAGAGAGGGACAATAGGGTGTACCTTAGGTCCTTTTGGTTGATGTAGACTTCCTTCTCCTTTGTAGTTTCTTTGACTATTGGTCTCCTCCCAAAGCTAACCTGCAAATAATTACGATAAAAAAACTACAAGATACTCTATCTCTACTTATCGGTGTTAGAGTTCAAATAAAAATGTGAATGAATTAATCAAGTAAGAACAAAAACACAATATTTGGGACAAAAACAAAATTCTTTTATTCAGATGTGAATATTACAAAAGTTAAAACCTTCTCGTTGGAAGACACTATGCGAACCTTGTTCAAGATCCTCTTACATATGCTCCATGTGAATCATTTCCGTAATACCTCTCACAATCAACTAATCTTATTGGAAAGTAAGGAAGGAATTGTATAGGGAGAGGGATGGAGGGGGAATGTTGAGGCCAAATCTCAGAAAGGGTTGCAAAGCTTGGGATAAAGGGGGAAGGGATTTTGGTAAAGTTTCAATGTTCTAATGCTTGATGATGGAATGTAACCCCAAGACCTCCTTTTATATGAAAAAAGGATAGTTATTTAGTTTGGGGATGGCTGCAATAGGTGAATTGGTTGGGAAACCCTCGATAGCCTGTAAACGCCGCTGAATTCCTTGCAACTTTTGGAGGTAAACGCAGGTTGTTTAGTATGAAGCTAGTGTATGTCAGACAGTTGGATTAGGTTGATGGACAGTTGGTATGGATTGTTGGTTGTCATTGATTTCAACCATTGGAGAGTGATATTGTAGATTGATGTCAACCCTTAGTGATTGATGTCAACCCCTTGAGAAAGTCTGGTAGTGAATTCCGGTAGCAAAAAGGTTTGGGTAATGGAACCACATTTTTTTGATGTATAATGGTATGAGTTTTAATATATTTTAAGGTAAGACTATTCAATACGGGTAGTACATGTCATTCCATTTCCGTTGATATGTGGAACATCACATAACTCCTCATGGTTAAAGAGTTATGGCCTTACGAATTTGGAGGACCCTCATATGTTGGCTTGAAGCCCCAAAAGGTCAAAGAAGTCAAAGTACTTGCAAATAAGAAATTATTTAAATAATAAAGTGAAGTGACAAAGTAAAAAAAGATTATTTAAATAATAAAGTGAAGCGACAAAGTCAAAGAGGATTATTTAAATAATAAAGTTAAGTGACAAGTCAAGGATGATTATTTAAATAATAAAGTAAATGGACAACTTTCTAATTATGAAAAGTGCTTAGAAGTGGGTTACCCTAATATAAGGAAATTGGGTTAAGATGGTTAAAATGTAACCCCTTGAGGAAGCTACATGAAAGTATAAATAAGAGGAAAAACTCTCTCATTTTAATCACACTTGAGAATATTGAATACCTACAGGTGACTGAGGTAACCAAAGGATATTTAAKCCGAATTTAAGAGGGAAGGTGAAGTAAATAAGGCAGAAATTCAAGGGAGGATAAATTCATTTGATGATGCTTTCTAAGGTATGTTATTTAYAGGTCATCTCACCATTTTCRCAATAATTTTTTTTCTAGAATGATTCAGACCATCAAATTGGAAGGCCATTGAGGAACCATATCCAAGTAGTTGTGGTACTATTTTCATCTCGTGGGTCGTTGTATTTTTGGAGTTACACTCCATGGARAATAGGGTTTGTGGTTAGTCCTGAAACTAGTCTAAAACAKGTGTTTCAGGTAGAAATGCCATAACTTATTCATAATAGATCCAAATTCAGTAAGAACAAATGTGTTGGTTACAATATAGTCTGTAGTATTATGTGTACAATTTTCARATCCATACAACAAATTTTCCGTGTGGGGCACGCTCTACAAGTTCCCTCTCTAGAATAAGCTAGAATTCAACAAGGTATGTCATTTTTTCTATAACTTTTTTTATGAGAGGTTCCAAGTAGTGACGCCTAGAGGAATTGCATAAAACAAACTGAAGAATAGTGTGTACTATTTTCATATCTTTATTCATTACAGGTACATAGTTATGATTATTTCAAGTTAGGGTTGTTGACTAATCCAAAACTAGTCATGTGAGACTAAAGTAAAGTTTGATGAAAATGCTAGTCTCTTGTTGTTAAAGTTAAGGAAGGTTTGTAGGTATGTGATCATATACACTAGGTCCATTATAGAGTTACAAATCATATTTGGATGATAAAATTGATGAGTGMTTTTGGTTGAGGTACATGTTGGGTACATGGTTGAGATAAGTAGTTGATGAGTTGGCACATACATGAGGTGTATAGTTGATGATGTTGGTATATCTTGATGAGTCATAGTTGATGATTAGTTGATACATGATTGGTACATACTTGGTACATGGTTGGAGGCACTTTTTAGTAGTATTTTTGACACATGGTTTATGAATGATGTAGCATACTTGTATTGGTATATTATTAGAAGCACATATTGATCTTGGTGATGATTATGAGTTGTTGTGTTATTCTTGGTTGATGCACATATTTGAGAGTTGTCTTGGTGATTGATCTTGGTGAGTAGATATGATTTGGTTAATAAGGTTGATGAGACATGTTGTTGTGACAGGTTATTCGTACAGGTTTGGTGCATGGTTGATGCACTTGTTTATGGTACAGGTTGATTACAGGTTGTTTGGTACAGGTTGGTGCATGGTTGATGCACTTGTTTATGATACATGTTGATTACAAGTTGAGGTATAGGTGGATGCATCATTCAGGATATTGGTACAGGTTGTTTGGTGCAGGTTGATTGGTACAAGTTTAAAGTAGTATATCTCACAGTGATAGTGTGATAGTGGTTCCACCATTCTACTTATATAACAAGGAAGTTGGACGGGGAAAAGATAGGTGGTTGTATCCACCTTCCAATTGTAGCTGGAGAACATAGGGGGTTGTAGCCTCCTTCTATTTGTAGCTATAGAATTGGCGAGTTGGATCTTCCCTCAGGTTGTAGCCTGAGAAACTAGGGGGTTGGAGCCTCCTTCCAGTTGCAGCTAGAAAACAAAGGAATTCGATGCTTCCAATGAATGTAATTCTTAAAGACATATAATAAAAAGCATTATGTGGTTTTCTCCTGCTTTGGGTTTCCACATAAAACACTGGTGTACTGTGTATGTGTGTGATTGCTCATTTGTTCATTGTTTATTTACTCTGCAACTGTTGGATGATAATGCTACATTGATATAACACTTGCATTTTATGGTGAAAAAGGATTGCATTGCTCTATTACTGATTCACCCCCCCTCTCAGTAATCTAATAGTGTATGTACGTGGGTTGTCTAGTATGCAGCTAGCATATGTACATGGTAAATAGTGCAACAGGGCGCGTACATGCTCCAAAAAATGTTTTTTTTAAGAGATATCCTCAGCAGTGATTTCAAAAATTGTGCAAGCATAAAGGCCAATGCCATGTATGCATAGGTAGGGAATTTTATGGCTATAAAATGGACTATAATTCAAACCCTTACTGATAAACAACCTCTCAATACATCAACCACTTCACAACCACTTCAAAAATACAATCTCTCAACCATGTACCACAAAAACGCTTAATCATATGCAAAGAAATACAAGATTTGCCTCAACACTTAACAAGATGTACCAATGATAAATATTAATCATACCATAATGGTATTTATGTAGATCTGACTTATACAGTGAGTGACATGCATCCAATAATGTCTTTAGGGAAAATTCTCAAACCCCCATAACCATATCTCATGTAGACAACAATATCCAACTATACATAGAAATTAGACATACCTTTAGAACCTGTAGATAGATCTGTTGTACCTGATCATTATAGATACTTGGCATATTAATATTCCAATATGCCAAGATACATCTATTGTACATGTAGATAGGATTCCAATATTCCAAGATTGATCTGTTGTACATGTATCTTGATAAGATGCCAAGATGCCAAGATAGATTTGTTGTACCTTTAGATGCCAAGTATCTATATATTTGGCATCTTCGTCTTCTCAATTTGTTTATGGAATTTCTCACATTTATGCACCCTTTTATACTAAAATCTTGTGTACGTACGCACCCTTATCCACCGCGGCCTGCGTCCACCTCAAAAGCTAGGGTTTTTTCAGTATTTTATGTAATTATGAAACTTTCACCGTCAACCCTTCATGCTACCTCAAGCTTACACAACTTCAGATGTATCAATGAGTACACGCAATAAAACTTCCACAATAATAGATATTCAATGTGCTCAATAGGTGCTAATAGGAGAGCCTTTCTCTCTTATTTATACTTCCAAGTAGCTTCCTCAAGGGGTTACCTTAGAACAAACTTAAACCAATTTCCTTATTTTAGGACTAACCCACTTCTAACCACTTATTCACTTCTAACCCACTTTGGTACAAATAGTAAATTCTCCACTTCTAGTTGAAACTAATTTATTTTTAATTATTTTCTTATTGCAACAAATTAACCCATGATTAACTCCTAGTTTCACCCAATTAACTAGTCAACCTTTTTCTAGGAGCTTCTAGAATATTTTGACTTCTTTGACCTTCTAGATAATTCATGAGGGTTATCCAACTTCAGAAGGCCATAAATCTCTAAATGTGAGGAGTTATGTGACATTCCATATATCACCATAAATGCAATGATATGTACTATCCCTCTAGAATAGTTTTACCTACAAATATATTAATCTTCATATCATTATACATCAATCAAATTGAAGTTCCTTAACCATACTATTGGGGATACCAAAATTTCTACCAGACTTGCTTCAAGGGTTGACATCAATTACAACCAACCCAATTAATCAACAATCTCCCCCTTTGGCATTTATGGAAACATTCTAATTCAACATTAAAGTCATTTTCCTCTTGTGATCATCACTCCTCCTAGAAACATGCCTTTGTGATCTCTCTCTAAGCATCTAACTCTCTATCCTGCATCTAATGAATATCTCCCCCTTTGACATCAATGGAAAAGGTAACTTCCCATCTAGGGTTGCTCCCCTTAACTGAACTATCCTTGGGGATGCTCCCCCTGACTGAAATCTTCTTGAACCTGCTCCCCCAACCTGAACTATCCTTTGTATGGTGCTTCCTCATGTAAATATCCATCATAGTAAGTTTATTCTAGTCACATTTTGCATTTGGTTTAATCATTGTTAAAGGACTAGCCAGGATTGGAAGAGGCAACGAGGGAGCCTCCAATTCTTTGATCTTGTCTTTTAATTTGGCATTCTCAGCCTCTAGACCATCAATATAGTCATCAAGTGCATCCTCGGTTTCCTTATGGATTTTGGAAATATGAGACGGTTGAATATACTTTAGGTCGAACTATGAGTGGGCCTTTCATTTTTTATTCTTCTAGTCAATTCTTTCTACAATCAACCTTTTAGATTCTTTGTCAAAAACAACAATTTGAAAAGTGAAGGATTCTTCTTCACTAAAGGTCTCATTCCCAATGACTTCCAATAAAGAATCATATTGAGAAATATACGTTTGTTGTTCTATTGCAGGGAATATTTTTTCAATGTCTTCTTATAGTTCCATATCTTCCAATGAAAATCTTTGGATGGCATTTTCTATAATATTATTTTCTTTCTCTTTCACTGGATTTTTTCTTTTCTTTCTCACGGGCAGCTTGTGTGAACTTTCAATTTTTCTAGGGGAAGGATTCTTCTCTCCCCCTCCACTTGAACTATTGTTGACAATATTTTTAACTGGGTGGGCCATTGGAGCACTGCTCCTGGATGTAGATTTTTTAGGAGTGACAATTGGATATTGAGCACTTATTTCACTAGGACCTTTTCCCCTTTTCTTGTAAATATCATTACTACTAAGTAATGTTTCTAAATCACCAGCATTATGTACATGAGTTATTTGGTTGTTAACATCTTCTTCTCCATTCACGACAGCTTGAATGAAAGATTTATTGAACCCAATTGATAGCATATGTCCAACAAATATTTTGTTTGGATCAAAGCCTTTGATCTTTTCAGCATACTTTAAACTCACATTGTTAAAATGATTTACAAATTCGTCAATTTTATTTATATTTCTAAAAACAAACTCTACAATCTTCCATGGCAGGGGAATAATTTTTTTTTTCCTTTTTTCATGGAGAAAGTGCAACCAGAAGTTATATTTCCTCGCCACCTCTATGATAAATAATTTATCAGATACATAATACAGGAGAAAAGAAGGATTTTCTTTTGAGAAAAATATCCTTAGGATACTATGATTATCCATTTTCTCTATTGTCCCCATTTTCTCTAAAAATATGGTAGCTTGAACATATATCCTTGGAGTGTTTTCGTCCAACAAAATATTTTTGAAGATTGAAACAAAATCATTGTAAACTTCATAAAAAAACAAAGGGGTATTATGCCTTAATAATGCCTGATACCAAAAGGTAACCGGATCTGTTTCACAATTCACCCTTTTACTAATGATTAAGTTTGGGAATTAGAAATAATGCAAAATAGAAAATATCAAATAAGAGGCCATAAATAATTGTCTTTCCTTTTTATAGTGTGATAATTCGGAAGATATTTTGATAGGAATGATTTTTCCCCAATAAAAAATGGCATGTTCGTGAACTGTAAAATATAGAATATATAAAATCATGCGAGAGATAGAAGCAATGTTTTCCTAACCTTTCACCCTGTTAAATAGCCATGTAATTTCTCGATCGGTATTTTTTAGGGATTCAACTTGGATTCTAGTTATGTTTGTTAAGAGAGATGCAAGATTCTCCAAATATTCTGGTAGGAGTTCAAGTCCATTATTATATTTCTTCAAGAATTGTCTGCAATCTTCACCTTTGAAAGTAAGAGTTGGCGCTGACAGCTTTAACACATTTCAGAAGACTTGAGGTGAAAGAGAAATCAGAGAATGACCCTGGATTTGTATGATTCTTTGATTTTGTATGTACTTGTACACACACCTTGCAATGATTTCCTTACAATAAAAAAACTAAGGAACACATCCAAGATGAGCAATTCCATATGCCTAAATTACATTACAATATTTTTGTGCAGAAGGAGAGGAATAATAACAATATTCCCTCAACCACTGGAAGTTTTGATCTTCATGGCCAATGATATTTAGAGTATCACCACAAAAATGTTGTCTACTTGATGTTACCATAGGTCGAAGGAACCATTTCTTCAGTTGGATAATAATCTCAAATAAAGTTTTTCGGAAAGATAATGATATTTTAATCCCTTGTCAAATGAATATTTAATGATATTTTAATGAATATTTCCTTAAGCCTTTCTCCATTAATGATGATATTTTATGGGCATGCACAATAGTTGTTAGCATTAAACAATATTTAATGTATATTGGAAAAGTAACAAAATGGTGGCCCGACAGAGACAGCTGTGAGATAATTTCAATATAATATTTTCATGAACCCGAGAACCCACCAACTCGCAATTGTAGAGATTATCAAAATTATATTCAGTGTAGAGGAATTGTTGTTCGAACTCATATGCATGAAGAATGAAATACTTTGGATCCCAACACCTGTGACAAGGCCAAAGTTTAAGTGATGGTCAAAACGTAGATCATGAAACTTGTGGTGCAAAGTGAGGGTCACGGAAAATGGAGAGTGAATATTTGAACTCGCGAACACGTGAAACTGAAGAAAAGGTTAAGTGTTAAAATGGACTTATGAAATGAGTAAGTGGATGGAAATGAGGACCCACCAACCCGTGAACCCACAAACTGATATATGGATAAGTATATAGTAACAAGAAAGGGAGAAAAGAAGGGATAAAGGGAAAAGAGAATAAGGGGAGGTATAGAAAGGGGAAAATAAATGGATTAAAGAAGTGGTGAAAATAGAATGTGGAAGGAAAACATGGATGCACAAAATTGTCTCAACAACTGGCTCCAACTGTGGGATGATAACCCCCTGTGGGTTGTCAAGAATCTAGAATCTTCATGAACAAATGCTTCTATCTTTTGGGCTATGAAGTTGAATAGTAAGGATGTACAAAATAAATCAAAAAAATGTACAAGGAAATGAGAAAATTTCAAGCGAAGAAACTTTTCAAATGTTTCCCAATAACATGAAACATCAACATTTTCCCCTTCATATCTTTGAGCATATAAGCATTAAAACCCATAAGATTTTCAATGATATATGGTTTGACCCAGAGTGCTTCAAATTTTGTGTGCATAAATGGTTTCTCCTTATCTTTGTTCCAAAGTAACACCAATTCACCCTTTTGAAAATTATTTATGGTTGCACTATGATCAAAATATTTTTTGATACTTTGTTGCTTCTGAGAAGTTCTATACAAAGCTTCACTATGTTCTTCCTCCAATTTCAATAATTGATTCATTCTCTTTTGGAAAGATGCATTATATTTTGCATCCTCTGTATTAACTACACAAGTCAAGCCATTTAACACGAGGTTGATTGGAATCTTTTCTTATTTCCCATAAACCAAGACATACAGAGACATCCCAGTATTGTCTTTCAGATTCATTATGCTTGCCCATAGAGCATCTGTCAATTTCAAATGCCAATTCTTTTGGTTCTTATCAATAGTTTTCTTCAATATCTAAATGAGTGTCTTATTGGTGGATTCTTCAATACCATTCCCTTATGGATAGTAATTTGATGATTTCCCCATAACAATCCCATATTCTCCACAAAATTCTGTAAATTTTGACCCGATGAAAATTGAACCATTATCAGTAATAATTTTTTCTGGGACACTGAACCTTGACAAAATATTATCTTTGATAAACTTAATCAACTCTTCAGAATCATCATTTTTTAATGCTATTACTTTCGGACACTTTGTAAAATAATATGTAGCGGTAAGGATATATATGTGTCATTTGCTTGATTTTGGATTTATTGGTCCAACAACGTCAAGTCCCCATTGGGAAAATGGTTGTTCTACAAATATAGGCTATAATGGCATTGCATATTTTTTCATTTTCCTTGAAAATTGTTGACAAGATATAAAATTTCTTATGGCAGCATATGAATCCTTAAAAACTGATGGCCAATAAAACCCAACTCTTGTTATTTTCTGGGTCGTGGCGGTGGGCACAAAATTTCCACCACATATACCTTCATGAAATTCTTTCATCAATTCTTGAGCTCTTTTTTCATCAACTCACCTTAATAATATTCCATCATATTTTCTTCAAAATAATACATCAACAATCAATACATACTGATTTGAATTGATTCTCAATGTTCTTCACTCCTTTGGGTTCATGGTGACTGAGAATTGTCTGGACCTTAAATAAAATATAATATATTTATACCATGATAAAACTTCCATAGGTTCTCCTACTGAAATCAAAATTACTCCATCCAAAGAATAATTATTTGCAATCAGCTTACACAGACCTTGTACTTTAATTTATTTCAAAGGATTAATTTCAATGTCATACTCTTGAATCTTCGCCAACCAATTTCCTCATTTTCCTTTTCTAAATTGCTGATTTATAAGAATTTTCACAGGAGAGGATGGAACATACGCAATGATATGAGAGTTCAATATATAAATATGAAAGTCCACCATTGATTTCACAAGAGATAGGGATTGCTTCTCTTATTCTGAATATCTTAATTCATAATCATGAAGGGTATTTCTCATGAAACTAATTGGAAATTCTTCACCCTTGGCATTTCTTTGAGCAAGAACAAATGCCACAATAGTTTATGTTGCAAATGAATAAATGATGAAGTCTCTTTGGAAATCTAGGATAATGAGGATTGGGGATGTAGTGATTACCTTTTTTATATTATTAAAAGCTTCATGTGTATCTGAGGTCCATTCAAATATTTGATCCCTTTTTAACAATGAATTGATCGACTTCACAATACTTGCATAGTTAAGGACAAATCTTCGTACAAAGTTGATTTTTCCAAAAAATGACTAAACTCTTTTTTAGATTATGGAGGATTGAGTTCATTTATAGCTTTAAATCTCTTAGGATCAATGTATATTCCTTATTTTCACACAATATGACCCAATAATTTATCTTCCGCCACATCAAACAAACACTTTTTTGGATTTAGAGAAACGCCATATAATCTACATCTATCAAAAAAAATTCTCATGTGATGAATACGATCACTCCTATTTTTTGAGTGTACAGTCAAGTCATCTCGGTAATCCACCATGAATTTTCCTATGAAACCTTCAAAGGCATGATCCATAGATATCTTAAATGTATCTCTTTCATTCTTTAAACCAAAGGGCATCCGAGCATATGCGTATGTCTCCCAAGGTGTTATGAAAGTTGTCTTTTCTCTGTCTTCCTCAACAACCGAGACTTGATTATATCTAGAAAATCCATCCGACATGGACATGCAAATTGACCCTATGACTTGTTGGAAGAGAAATTCCATATTAGGAAATAGATAATTATCCTTTACACTTGACTTATTAAGGTCCCTGAAATATACACACATATGAATCTCCCCAGTATTTTTTTTCACAACCACATGATTTGAAATCCAGTCAGAGTGTATGATGGGGCATATTATTCTAGCTTTCTTTAATTTTTCCAATTCAACCTTTACCACTGGCTTTAATTTTGGGTTCATCATCCTTATCTTTTCTTGATTGGATTTTCTTCTTCTCTTAAAGGAATAATGTATTGAAATATTGTTTTGTCATATTCCTTCAAATCATCATAACTCCATGCAAACACATTAAGATATTCTTTAAAAAGTGCAACATATTGCTCTACTTCATCAACTATGTAATCAACTCCCAAGTTGACATATTTTTGGGAACTATAATTTCCAATATTAATCTTTCTTGTTTCTTGGACTTTTCAGAGTGATACTTCTTCTAGGATATTCTTAGCGTGATCATCTCTTGTAAAAATGGATTCTGATTGAATACAATTCTTTGGAACAACAATTATGTCATTATCCTCATCTTCATCATAATTTATCAAAAACAATTCTAGTTCTTCATCATTCTCAAATACTTTTAAATACTCATAGTTGTCAGGTACAGAAGGTCATAATATTACATTTACTTGAAAATATGTTTTTCTCTTAACATCATCTAGGTTCGACAATGAAGCCACCAAAGCTAATGCATATTCCTTCTAATTTGTCTTCCCTAGAATGAAAGAAATGTTAAAAGAGCTAAAAGAATACATCAATTCATTAACTCTTTTGAAATATAACTTGAGTCTTTCTTTTTTAATCTTATATCTCTGGGTAACTTGATATATTACCAACTCAAAGTTTCTAGTCACAATCAAATGTCCTATCTTCATTTCCTTTGCGAGAATCATTTCTTGAATCAAAGCCTCATATTTTTCCTCATTATTGGTGCATGAAAATTCAAGTCTGATAGCATGTGGATGCAAAATATTTTTTGGGCTTATAATGACAATTCCAACTCCACTCCTAGAAATTGAGAAAGATCCATCAAATGACATCCTCCAATATCCCTTGAAATGATTTCCTTTATTCTCCATGTCTTCAACTTTCTCCATGTCCACGATAGCATACTTTCCAATCCCAACATCTATATAATCTTCCACTAGTTCATTATCCTTATTTTTGAAAGACAATGACCTCCTGGGTTCATGAGGAACCTTGATCATTGCCCCGTATTTATCTAGTAGTATCATGCAACTTCAATCATTCATTATGTAGCCTCCAATAATATATTACCAATATCTTCCTAGGACAACTCCATATGCAAGAGGAACATCTACCACAAAAATATTGAAAATTGTAATAACATGAGGAGCAATAGTGATCCAAGCATAAAAATACTTGATCTCCCCATAAGTAGGTACTTGTTTGGAATCAATTGCATAAATGCTTTCTCATATTTCTTAATATTTGGTGCAGATCATACCCAACGCCTCCATGACCACCAATGGCATAATATTATTTGTCACGTCGGTGTCAACTAAACAATTGTGAAGTGAAAAATCATTATTTTCAATTGAAAGATAGAAAGGTGGGACCTTACCTCTCAAATTGATAGTCGATGTGTTTTGGATTTTTTTTGGACTTATGACAATGACCTCCATTCTTCCATATGGGTTATCCATCAATCTCAAAATATTTTCTCTCTGTTAAGGGATCTTCACCAATTCCGTGAAGGGAAGAGTAATCCACATCTTACTCAAATCCTCTACAACGGTATATTTCATCTAAGGAGGTTTTGAAACCAGATGTTTCTTTTTTGGTTTCAGTTATGTTTACCACATTTTTATTGGCCTCTTTGTCATTCTCCTTTTCTTTGTATTTTTCTTTATTTTTTTCTTTTTGCTTTTCAAAATCAACTTTATTTTTGGACTTATTTACAAATGCTTGAGTTTGGGAAACATTCTCTTGCGAGTCGGGATCATTGTTGCCTTCTTAAAATATATACATGGACGTCTCACAATAGTCCATATGTACAGCTTCAAAAATTTCCTCCAATAAGTAATCATTTTCTTGCTCATATATTTTTTCATCATATATCTCATCCAAAACTACTGCATTCAGAACTGATTTCCTTGGAACCCTTTGTATTTTTTTATCATCAATGTTTCCAAACCTCATACTATTTTCTTAGGGAAGGTTCCTTCTCTGTTCTTGGACCGAAATTCTAGGATTTGATACATAATTATCACCCCTTCTCAATTGGGTTATTTCATTTTTCATTTGCACGATGGTTCTATTCATTTGTGCAATATCAATTCTTTTCTTAGTTTCTTGTGTCGCAATAGGGTCTACCTTCACATTTGGTATGGTTCTTTTAAAAAAACCTCCTCCACTGGCTTGATTTTGAATTGGCTGTGACTTTTTCTCTTCATTCTTTCTCGAGATAGAGACTCCTTAATCATTGATACTTAGGCTTCCCAGTTGCCTTTGTACTTTTCTAAGAATGATATTGAGGTCAACACCCGTTTCAATCATGGTTTCTTCCATCTTCATGGATTTAGTCATTTCTTCTTCCAAGGTATCCATTTGGGATGCTCTAATAGAAAAGTTCACATTTGGAGGCATGGAATTTTTATAAAAACCAAATATCACTGGGACATTCGTCCTTTTATCTTCTAGAATCTTACTCTGATTTTTATTGAATCTAAGATTGAAATATCAAATCCTCTCATTCTTCCTGAAACCAATATGGGTGAAATTAGTGAGAAGAGTACGATATGCGACTGGGGGAGAAAACATAGTTAGAAAAATGGCTTCAAGATCATTTAATGAACCAATTGATCTAGTGGGTAATGTCATGTACCATTCATAAGCTTGACCCTATAAGTTTTGAAGAAACAACCTTACCATCACATCATCATGTTAAACATGATGAAAATAGTAAACATCTAGGAATAAATTAAGGTGTCTTTTGGCATCAATTATTCCATCTCAAGAAAGTTATTTCAGAGTACCATTAGGGAGAATAGGGAGGTCATGTTGCTCAGCTCAGAGATCGAGGGGGGAGTCTCTTATTCTTCTTCAGTTTCTGAATCTTATCCCTTCTTGATTTCTTCCACCACCTCCTGGTATTTCTTCATTATGTTTTCTTTGTGTTTCTTCTCGTGGTTCTTCATGACTTTCTTCATTTCTTCCTGCCATGTCAGGAGGTATTTCAGGAATATGTTTTTCACTTCCTAGATTATTACAGTTGATTACTTTTACTTCTAGTAATAGGTCCCTTGTATTTGTCCAACTTCAATTTCGACCTTATTCTTTTTCTCTTCGAGCCTATCTCTCTTTTCTTCAATCCTCTCTCTTGTTTCTTCGGTATTGTCTTTCCTCTCTCCTCTGTCTTCAAAGGATTTCTATTTCTTATTCTTGGACCAATGTCTTCCAATATATTTCCAGTTATTCCCTAGTCTCTATTTTCATTATTACCAAATTATATAGCTAATGCAAAATGCTTCGTTGGTTATTTAATCCAATTTCTAGCTGGGATTGATCATCTTGAGGCAAAGTCATGTATTTTCAAGAATGTTGAACCAGATTTCAAATTTTCAGTTGGTTTCCCCGGTATGGTCGCAAAAAATGTTGACACTTGAATCCGTCAGGACAGAAACAACAGCCTCACAAGGATATGACTCCTCCTACATTTTTATAAAGGTGGTACTCATATCTATTTTATGATATTATTTGAATTTTGAATTTTGAAAATGATATAGGACTTTGAGAGAGTCCAGTATTATATTCAAAGAAAGATAAAAATTGCAGAAAATAAAAATATATATATATTAAAAAAAAAAATCCTCAGAGATGACCAGGAACCGCATACATCACACATATGAAAACATAAGCAAAATTTCCTCGCATCCATCATAGCTAAACTAAATATTTATGATCACACATAAAAATAAAAGAAGATGATTTGTATGCACAAAGAAAACTTTAATAGAGTAGAAGCATGTGGAGCTCAAAGGAAGAAAATTATAGATCAATCTCAAATATTTTATACTAAAAAACCAGAGTTATAAAACACCATCAAAATTGATCTCGATTTAGTTCTCTTGGGATTTCTGAAAAAAATATTAAAGTCTGTTACAAAGCTTTGAAATTAAAATGTGTTTGTCTAGAGGACTAGGATTGGGGATCCCGTGGACCATAAAAGTAAATATAAACAAGAAGTAGAATATGGAGAGAAGGAGGTGAGAGAAGGCAGAGTAGAAAGACTTGGAAGGAAGACAGGAAGAAGTTAGCATATTTTAGTTAAACCATTCTAGTCAAATAAGCAGAGTAACTAGATGAAAAAAATGATAAGGAAAGAAAAATGTGATCAACATAAAATTACTATGATGATATCTCTCTTTTTTTCAGTTGCTTGTTGTTGTCCTTTTATTTTCCTTGTTGATGATTATAGGAACCATCTCAACTATTGTTTCTTGGCCTTGTTTAGTTAATTTATTGATTTCCTTCTTAAACCAATCCTCAATGTAATTTCTCATTGGCATAACATTTATTTCATTCCTAATTTTGATATTAACCAATTCACCTTCTAAATCTCTTAGGTCATGAGAAATGTCGTGGATTTCCTCCTCAATATCTTGATTTTTCATAGAATAATCAACCAACCAGTTATCTATATCTTCTTCGACATATTCAATTATGCCATTAAATTTCTCAGCCGATAATCCCTTTAATATCTCTATTTGTTCATCAAATTGTTACCTTGTCATAAACATTGAATTGAAAATTAATTTAGGATCTTGCACCTCATCAGTGCTTCCTGCTAAAGCTATCTTTGTGAGCCTTATGAATAATTCTTATCTTTTCACTATGGATTCATTGCATTCTTGGACAATGTTTCTCGAATTCTTGATATATTCTTTCCAACAAGAACTCAATTGTTTAATCTGACTTGGAGAAGTCAGATCTTCTTCTCTCCTGTTCAATTCTGTCATGTTTGATACTTTTATCCCAAATGGTAAAACAACATCTTTGTATAATCCTCTTCATTATTTAAATCAACGTGGAGGTATTCATGAAATGCATGTGTCATTGAACCGAAAGAAACAATATTTTTTGATACCTCCCATGCCTCTATTATTAATGACATTCTCTTTTTAATTTTTTTCTCAACATAACTTGGACCACTGTGAGAAAACTTGAAGATCCCTTTAACTTGATACCAGGTGTAGTTGGTTTAATCATTGTCAGATGACTAACTAGGATTGGAAGAGGCATCAAGGCAACCTACAATTCTTTGATCTTCTCTTTTAATTTGGAATTCTCAGCCTCTAGACCATCAATAGAGTCGTCAAGTGCATCCCTGATTTCCCTATGGATTTTGGAAATCTGGGACAGACACATATACTTTAGGTCGACCTTTGAGCGAGCCTTTCCTTTTTTATTCTTTTGGTCAATTCTTTCTACGATCAACTTTTTAAATTCTTTGTAAAAAATAACAGTTTGAAAAGTGAAGGATTCTTCTTCACTAAAGGTCTCATTCCTAATGAATTCCAATAAAGAATCTTGCTTATCAATATGCTCCTATTATTCTATTGCAGGAAATATTTTTTCAATGTCTGATTCTAGCTCCATATCCTCCAAGGAAAGTCTTTTGATGTCATTTTCTATAATATTATTTTATTCCTCTTGCACTGAGTTTTTTATTTTCTTTCTCACAGGAAGCTTGTGTGAACTTTCAATTTTTCCATGGGAAGGATTCTTCTCTCCCCCTCCACTGGAACTAATGTAGATAGTATTTTTAACTAGGTGGGTCACTGGAGCACTACTCCTGGATGTAGTATTCTTAGGAGTGACAACTGGATATTGAGCACTTCTTTCACTAGAAATTGTTCCCCTTTGATTGTAAAGATCTTACTGTCAAGTAATGTTTCTAAATCACCAACATTATGTACATGAGTGTTTTGGATTTTAACCTCTTCTTCTTCATTCATGACAGTTTGAATGAAAGAGTTATTGAACCCCACTAATAGCATATGCTAAACAAATACTTTATTCAGATAAAAACCTTTGATCTTTTCAACATACTTTAAACTCACATTGTTAAAATGATTTAAAAATTCGTCAATTTTATTTATATTTCTGAAAGAAAACTCTCCAATATTTCCATGGTAGGGGAATGAAATATTTTTTCCCTTTTTCATGGAAAAAGTGCAACCATAAGTTATATTGCCTCACCACCTCTGTAATAAATAATTTATCAGATACATAATACAAGAGAAAATAAGTATTTTATTTTGAGCAAAATGTCCTTATGATACTATGATTCTCCATTTTCTCTATTGTCCCCTTTTTCTCTAAAAATATGGTATCTTGAACATATATCCTTGGAGTGTTTTCACCCAACAAAATATTTTTGAAGACTAAAAAAAATCATTATAAACTTCATAGAAAAACATAGGGGTCTTATGCCTCCATAATTCTTGATACCAAAAGGTAACCGGATCTGTTTCACAATTCACCCTTTTACTGATGGTTAAGTTTGGGATTTGGCAACAATGCACAATAGAAAATATCAAATAAGAGGCCATAAATAAATATTTGTCCTTTTTATAGTGTGATAATTGGGAAGATATTTCAATAGAAATGAGTTTTCCCCAAACAAAAATGGCATGTTCGTGAACTGTAAAATATAAAATATATAAAATCATGCAAGAGATATAAGTTGTATTTTCCTGACTTGTCACCCTGGTAAATATCCATGCAATTTATCGATAGGGATTTTTTAGAGATTCAACCTGGATTCTGGTTATGTTTGCTGGAACAGATGCATGATTCTCCAAATATTTCGGCGGGAGGTCAAGTCCATTGTTATATTTCTTCAAGAATTCTCTACAATCTTCACCTTTGAATGTAAGAGTCGGATCTGGAAGCTTTAACATCTTGGGAAGACTTGAGGTGAAAGAGAAATCGGAGAATGACCCTAGAGTTGTATGATTCTTTGATTTGGTACGTACGTTTCCACACACCATGTAATGATTTTCTTACAATCAAAAACCTTAGGAACACATCCAACATGAGCAATTCCATATGTCCAAATTACAGTCCCATCTTTATGTGTAGTAGGAGAGGAATAATACCAATATGCCCTCGACCACTAGAAGTTTTGGTCTTCATGGCCAAATATATTCAGAGTATCACCACAAAAATGTTTTCTAGTTGATGTTGCCATAGGTTGACGAAACTATTTCTTTAGCTGAATAATAATCTCAAATAAATATTTTCAGAAAGATAATGATATTTTAATCCCTTGTCAAATGAATATTTAATGAGATTTTAATGAATAATTCCTCGAGACTTTCTCCATTAATGATGATATTTTCGGAGCCTGTACAATAGTTGTTAGCATTAAACAATATTTAATATGTATTGGGAAAAGTAACAAAATGGAAGGGATGGGTGTGAGAGAATTTCAATATAAGATTTTCATGAACCCAGCAACTCGGGAACCCTCCAACCCACGGTTGTAGAGATGATCAAAATTATACTAAGTGTAGAGGAATGGTCGGTTCGACTCGTATGCATGAAGAATGAAATACTTTGGAGCCCGACAGTCGTGACAAGGCCAAAGTTTAAGTGATGGAAAAACGTAGATCACATAACTTGGGGTGCAAAGTGAGGGTCACAAAAAATGGATAGTGAAAGTTTGAACTCGCAAACCCATGAAACTGAATAAAATGTTAAGTGTCAAAATGGACTTATGAAATGAGTAAGTGGGTGGAAATGAAGACTCGCCAACTAGTGAACCTGTGAACTGAAATATGGCTAGGTATAGTTACCAGAAAGGGAGAAAAGAAGGGATAAAAGGAAAAGGGAATAAGGGGAGGTATAGAAGGGGGAAAAGAAATGGAGTAAACAAGTGGGGAAAATAGAATGTGGAAGGAAAACATGGAAGATCAAAATGGTCTCAACAGTAAGATGTTAATTATTGACCTGTACTGCCTCTGATATATAGACTTTGAATCATCATATTTACTCATCTTGCAACTAGTTTGCATAGGAGTATTAACTAGTTTGCAATCTTCTAATTCAAACCTTTTTAGAATTTATCTGATATACTTAGTTTGAGAAATAAAAATGCCTTAGTTTCTTTGACATATCTGAAGACCCAAAAAGAAGAATAGTTCTCCAAGTAATGACAATTCAAATTCATTATGCATATCCTTTGCAAATTTATGGCTTAACCTGTCATCATCACTTCCAAAAATAATATCATCAACATAAACTTCAATTAACAAAATACTATCTTGAGTCACCTTGATGTAGAGGTTGTTGTTTGCATTTCCTTTTTTGAATCGTGCTTGTTGTAGATATATGTCCAGTCTAATACCATTCTCTAGGAACCTTTTTTAGACCATACAAGGTCTTCTTCAACCTGCACACATAATCTTCATTCTTTGAAAGATGAAATCTTTCTGGTTTCTCTATGTATACTTCTTCTTCAAGTTCCCCATTCATAAAGGATAATTTCATGTCCATCTTATACACTTTAATATTATTGGAGCATGCATAAGATAGGATCATTTTGATTGCTTCCATTTTGGAAACTGGGGAAAATGTCTCTTCAAAGTTTATACCTTCAACCTGTGTGTATCCTTTACATACCAATCTACCTTTGTTACTGGTAACCTGTCCATCTTCATTCAATTTATTTCTGAAGACCCACTTTGTGCCAATCACATTCTTGTACCTTGGTCTTGGAACCAATTCCCAAGTGTCATTATTCTCTATTTGATCCAACTCTTCATTCATGGCCTTTTTCCATAATTCATCATTGTTGGCTTCTTCAAAAATGTTTGATTCAATCGAAGGTAAGAGTGCTAGGTGTAGTTGTTCTAGTGAACGAATTATTCTTCTAGTCTCAATTCTTGCATCTTTGTTCCCAATAATCTGATATGAAGAATGATTCTTCTGTACTTGTTTTCTAGGTGTCTTTGGAGGTACGTGTTGAACTTTCTCTTCTACTTCTATTTTATCTTTTCCATCTTTCCCTTATGTTGCTTCTTCATCCTTTACTTTTTCTTCGTAAACTTGTTCCACTGACTCTTTTTATTCTTCCTTTATTTTTCGGTCCACCTATCTCATCAACCGTTACATTGATGCTTTCCACAACTTTGTTGAGTTTAGATTGTAACATTTTTATGATTTCCCTGTAATCAAGTAACCAACAAGTATTCTTGTGTTCACAAGAGAATCAAACTTTCCCATTCTTCCATCTTCTCTTTTGATGCAACATTTTCTTCTAAAAACTCTAAAGTGCTTCACATTTGTTGGTCTTCCTGTAACATACAAAATAAATATAATATTAAGTAATAATAATTATAAATAATAATAATAATAATAAATAGTTATTAATTATCTAAGGGATGCATCCTTTCATGGATGGTCACCACATGTTCCTTTATGTTCTCTATATATTTGGCACTCTCATTGTACATCTATTCATCATATATTATCTATTTTATCTCATTATATACATTCTTATTCAATATATTTATTGTCTAGTATGGATTACAGTTATGTATTCCATTTATGATGGATTTCCATTGTAAGAACTAGATTGGTTCTTTGCATTGGTATCAGAGCAAGTCTTATCCCATCCTTTGGATGCCATAACTGTGGTCAAAATTTTGTTTCCCTTGGCAAAGTCATTGTAGGCCTTTGGCCACTCAAATTTTCAAGTTTTTGGAACTTCGGTCTTTGACCAAAACCTGGACTTTGGCCATTCAAAGTCAAGAATTACTCCACTGCCAAAAAAAATAGAAGAAAATCCAAGTCATATTGATGCTTGAAGAAAAAACAAAAAAACAAAAACCATAAAAGAAAAAAAAAGAATAAAAAAAAAAGGTTTTCTTAAGGTGCACATGAAGAAGTATGAAGAAGTATAAGTGAACACCAAGAAGTTTGAAGGAAATATTCTGAATTTGGAATTAGTTAAGTTAATTGTCATTTAAAAAGTGAGAAAAAGGTAATTTAAAAGAAAACGTTTCAAAGAAGAGGAAAAGTGAATATTTTATTTTACCTTTGGAGATTTACCATCCCATAGTTTTGGAAAAACATTGGCCCATGGTATTATATACCTTATATAATATATATGTCTGTGCATTTACCTCTAAATAAATATTTCACAAAACTTAGGGTCGCGTTTTTTGATCTCTATCTGCCACTAACAAACAATCAAGAGTATAAAAAGGATTTATAAGGTACTTTTTATAAAGTTTAAAAAGGATTAAGTCATAACTTTTAAAGAAAATAAAGTGAAAACAATATTAGAAGGAGTAGTAATTAAAAAAAATAAGTAAAAGAAAAAGAAAAAAAGTTGATTGTTTTAAAAAGTGGGTTTTTGGAATTCATACATTTATCATTTATAAAATATAAATACGAAGTGAACTATGACATCTACAAAGAAAACAATTTCTGAAAAATGTCTCTATTGCGCAAAAGAGGAAAAGTATGAAAAGGGGATTTATGAATGAAACTCGCCTTTGTCCATATTGTAAAAGGTTGTTTACTTTAGTAGAAAAACAAGGTGACATGCATTGGGAAGTGAAAATAAAATAATTAGAGAACCAACTAATTTATTATCAACGACACAACAAAAATTTACAATTTTGAGTGGGGTTGGAGCAAATGCAAAAAAACAAGAAGAGAGACAAAAACAAAATCTTGAGGGAAAATTACTAGAAAAAGACAAAGACATTTCTTACTTAAAAAAACATAACCAAAAATTATTGGTACAAATAAACGAGGAAAAAGATAAAAATCAAAGGGATCACAAGTTAGAACAAGCTAATCGCGATCTCATTAAGAAATTAACAGAGAAAGATGAAGATAAATTTTGTTTAAAGAACCATAATCAAAGCTTGGTTGAACAAATCAAGAAGTTAAAGAATGAGAAGAAATTATCCGAAAAAGATGAAGAAACCTCTCGCCTAAGAATACTTAATCAATAATTGCTTGCACAAATTGAAAGTTTAAAGAACGAAATAAAAAACTATTTGGAATAAAAAAATGAAGACGACAAGTAAGGAAATAAGGAAGAACTTTTACGTTTAAGGTGACATAATCAATACTTACCCAAATTAGAAAGCTAAAACATGATAAGATCTTTTTACAAGAAGAGCTAGATCTGTTAAGCCCTAATATTGG
>ML804356.1:268699-281354 GCA_009831015.1 Picea engelmannii | reverse complement strand
CATATACACAATGCATCCTTGCATTGACTCTGAGATACCACATATCTATGCCATGTATTTTTCTATGGTGAGTTGGAAGGTTTAGAAAACATCTCAACACATCATCCAAATTCTTCCCCATTTACTTGCTCGATCATTCATATTCCTTCCTCTTCGACCCATACACAACACCGAGAACATAATCCTTTAGTGATCTTCAATGTCGACAAATGGGTTCTAGTCCAAACATA
This sequence comes from Picea engelmannii, assembly GCA_009831015.1. Classification (NCBI taxonomy): domain Eukaryota; kingdom Viridiplantae; phylum Streptophyta; class Pinopsida; order Pinales; family Pinaceae; genus Picea; species Picea engelmannii. Next base: position 281,124 of record ML804356.1, on the reverse strand, counting down.
GATTATACATGGGAAGACCATTATGCACTTGTACAATGTTATACCCTTCCATATCCAACCACATCATGGCCTCACAAATGGTTGATTCTATTAGCATCCATTTCTATAGTAGGAGTATATCTCCTAACTGCCTTGGTTATGATATCATAACCTTGATATAACATCCATGCATTTAAATTTGACATGATTTCATTCTAACATTGAATAAAATTTATATGCATTCAAGGATATTTTCCTTTACTACATCTAGTAGAATGTTATGCTCATAATACATATCAATTCAAATATTAGATTTTGACTGAGGGAATCTCATTTCCCTTAAGCACTTATGCATCATAATAAACCAAATGCATGACTTCATGGCTATTATAAATTACATGATAGTAGATTAGTTGGTATTTTGTATAAGCTCACGTTCTCCTTTCACCAACCTCTAATCAACATTTTGCCATCCTCATTTTGTCTTCATAAGGATGATTTTCATATGTAGCGGCAACATTGTTGGCACACGGGCAGACCTAGGGTTCAATGCTTCAACAACGCACCAAGTGTCACCCGAGGTAGAGGCAGGGGACATTGCAGGACTCAAGTGTCTACAACGTAGTTGGGACACAGATATGTGATTACACATTTCAATAGAGAACTTAACCAATAGTATGCATTCAGTTATGATTATTATTCACATCACAGATTAACCCTAATTGTAGATAAGCGCAGTAGTAATCAATATTAACACATCTAAGCATTCAACACATAGCATTAGAGAATATCTAGCATTTATTCATATATCAAGCACTTAAGCATCAATGAATCTACCTATCATACATCCATAATAGTGCACTAAGAAAATATAAACATAACCATCATGAACACATAGCACAAAGTACAATAACACATGAAATACGTGGTTCACCCCAGTGTGGGGCTATGTCCACCAACTCTTCTTCTTCTTTATTATCTTCTTCCAATCTTCTTACATGCACCAAGCCACAGATCCAACTCCTTAAAGGACGGGAGATCTGTGTGCACCTCGCCAGATCCTCCTTCCCTGAATTAGATCAAGGCACCAAGACTTACACTGTCTACGCACAAAACACTCACAAAACACTTGCACTCAACTCTATACCTTCAACACATTATTTTACAAAGCCAACTAGCCAAGCACTAAGCCAAATACCAGTATGATCACATAGATCGAACTACTCTTACATCACCTGGATACTTATTTATACATTACAAAAAGGGGCCTAAGCATCGGTAAAACCATGGGCCGACATCCCATACCCATTATATAAACCCTAAAATCCCCAAAAATACCTCAAAAAGGGTGAGATCCTGTGATTTCTGCTTCGCCTGGGCGCTCCATCTTCGACCAGCCTGCTAAAGTCCCAAAAATGGTCAAGCATGACCAATGTTTCCTCCAAACTTGTTCAAGGGCCAACATGCCCCCAACACTCACATGTGACTTGTCCTAAGTCACTCTGATTTGGGCAACACTACTTCAAAGGTCTTGAGCTTAGCTCGAGCTGCTTCAACTCGCTTCTTCGCCAGAGCCTCCTGCTCGGTGAACTCCTGAATGACTTTCTCGGTGACAGGCCCTTCCAGGCGTTGTTCCACTATTGTGACCAACTGTTCCAACTATGATCCTTGTACCTCGAGCTCTTCAAAAAGTGTGCAAGCTTCATCCTGCACTGACTGGAGTCTTTGTGTCACCTCCATGCCTCTGCTTTGGATGGCAGTGACCTGTTGTTGAACTGCGCGTTGCTCATGCGACGTTTTCATATTCTCCCCTACCGTAAGCTTCTTTAGTTGTTCTTTCACAGTCGATGCCTGCTTCTTCGCCTCCTGGAGTTGTGCCTATAATCTCCTCACCTCTGGGTCTTCTGCAAGTCTCTCATAGGTCTATGCACTTCAGTCACTGAGTTGCTTGCATTCTGAGGCCAATGCCTTGATTCTTTCTACTATGCTCCTGGCAATTTCTTCCCTTTGATCTTGTTATTCCTGCAGAGTGCTAGGAACTGCTTGAAGTTCTAGATATCCTACTCTTGCTTGAAGCTATTGAATAGCCTCAGCGAGCTTCCCCACTTGTCTCTTAGTTGTCTCTTTTTCCATTTGTGCCAAGCTCGACACAAAGCGAAGTGCTCTATTCACTGCCTCTCTAATCTCAATCTGCTCTGCGAGCAACTGGTCTTTCTCTTTCTGTATTTGCTCCTTCTCTTCTTCGAACTTCACCTGAAGGTCATCTGTCTCTTGTTGCACAACCCAAAATTTCTTTAAGGCCTCCTCCTTTTCTTTCTTCAAGGCCTTTGTGGCCTATTCTTTTTCCTCCTAGACTCGACGAAGTCAAGTCTCTGTGACATCTACTATCCTTCGCAATTGGGTGGGCTCATCCCCCAATTTTATACCTTTTGATGATGATGGCGCAGTAGACACTATGTGGCTTGAGTAGATGGCTTGTTGTACCCCCTTCATCTCTGCCTCAATTCTATTATGCATCGTCTCCTTCTTTACTTCATGTCGCTGGAAGATACCCTCCAAATCATCTTCTACAGCTACAATGAAGAGGTCAACATCATCCACTATGAGCACATTCTATGGCTGAGTCTTGTTGGCTTGAGATTTCTTCTGTGCTGAGGGTTTCTTTGGAGAAACCTTCTTTTTCTTGGACGTCTCGGCCTATGTTAGGGGATCCTTCAGCGGTGTTACTTCACCCTTTTCTTTCTTGTCTTCTTCCCCCTCCTCCTCTCAGTTTACTTTGTCACCTCCTCCTCCTCTAGGTGAGTCAGGCACAATATTCTCCAATGCATTGTCCTTCTCTTCACTGTCTATGTCCTACACTTCCTCTTTATTTTTCTTAGCACTGCTTGGTCCATCATACTTCGTTCGGGTAACCACAGGACTTTCGATGAGATCAGGGTCGAAGAGTTCTGCATCTCTAATTGGTACAAGGAATTCAGATGGCCATTCTTTAGTGATCTCTTCCAGGTATTCCTCGATCAACTTATAATACGACTGCAACTCCTCTTTAATTTCATCCTTGCGCGCAATGATGTAGATAAAATGGCGGTCTGCGTGAAACTTCGCTAGTGGTCTGTAAGTATACAAGGTGTTCAGAGTCATTTGGGGGAATGACTCAATGGCATGCGTGAGTTGTAGGTAGTAAGTGTGGAACACTACATTTGATTTCCACTGCTTCGCCATATCACTTGAATACCACAAGGTGGTGAACCTCGTGGCCAGTGGTTGTGATGGCTCGACTTCTGGGAATGTCGCTCCCTCTGGCATCTCCCAAGTGACAAATTCTATAAGAATCAACAACCAATTGAAGTGGAATTAATAACCTTGTTCCTGTGCTTCGCGACAGTCCTTATCCAACTCATTGTTGAGACAGCTCGCCCAGTTCATTTGCATCCCTTTGAGGCATTTTCCTGCAAGGTCGACTACTAAGCATGTTAGTTGCGTAGGGCGGTTCTTTCTGACGAGCTTGCTCACTATTAGCTGAAAATCTAGGCGCACTGTGCCATCTTGGATGGAGGCTACCTTGTAGCCTCGTTTCTCTTTCTTCACATCGTCGTATGCTTCTTTTTTTCACTGCACAAAGGAGTGATCTAATGTCTTCCTAGGGTAGAATTTCTGAGGGTCTAGTCCTTGCATGCTTAGTCTAGTAAAGAGGTGGATCAACATTAGATCCATAGTGATGCGCCTATCCAACCACAAGTACCCACCATGGAAGCATGACAAGAGGATTTTAATGCACACGTTAACCTCCTGATGTCTGCCGAAGTGTGGGATCATCATGGCATTTAGGATCGTCAACTGCATGATCTCCTTGATCCATGACTGGGGAACTATCTGGGGCTTCTTCCTAGTCATCTTCGTTAGGTAGCATTGAGGTGCTAGCATCGCATAATTATTCCTATCGTCGAGGTTAAAATCACTGATCTTAAGAGCTAGGATCAGTCCCAACTTCGGTCCTAGTACACATATCCCCTTCAAGAGGTACGCATTGATGAGTGTGTACTCAAAATATCTCGGGACACTGTCACGACTAACCGCGCCATCCAAAGGTAGGATGTAGTCGGGTAATACCAACGGGATCTACTTTGCATTCACTAGATCGTCGCGGTGCTTGATTATCTTATCTATCACAGTTCAGGATGGCCCAGACCGACGTCCAGTTGAGGGGGATTCTTGAAATCCTCCCTTCGATGAGGCATGTACTCCTGCAGACATGACCTTCTCATCCATAAGGTCTATTAGGATCTCCTCCACAAACTTCTCTACTGCGCTACGTTTTCTCGACATACATGCTCATGGTCAAATAAATCAGGTAGGCGAACAGATACTCAAGGTAATCAAATCAATGGCGAGGCCTAGACAACACAACGCGGTAGGCAATCATGTCTCTATTATCTCGAATATCTCATTTTGCAAAATTGGTTCCGGTGCAACATGTGGCGGATTAAATAAACAACATCGTAACGGATTCCTCCAACGAGTCCAAATGCCTCAATCAATACGATTCCATCCATTGTGGCGTGGCCCCAATGGTCTCATGGCAATATTTTCTGCAATAAATACGTTTCTAGCCATTCCGGAGCATCGTTCTAACAATCAGGATGCCTCCAATGGTCATATAGCTCCGTTGTAGCGAAGTGTCATTCTGCGCTATTATGATATTCCGACGATGTTCAAGTTCTGCAAGCCTGCTTCCTGCGAAGTCTTCACTGGAACCTTCTGAAGTCTTTCTAACTTTGCTTTCTTCTTACTGATATTTTTGGCCTTCTTCCCTGTGATATGAGTTTCTCGATTTCTCTTTCCATTTGTATTCTTTTCTTCACTTAGTGTAGTAACTTTGCACTACTGAGGGTCTTTCAAAAGGTTCAAGTGTAATGTCTCTTCTCTTACTACTTCTAGGGTAGGTGTTCTTTTCATCTACATGGATAGGGTGTTCAAGCCTTCCTGCGTTCTTGCAAATTCGACAGCTAAGTCTCTGGCCCTCAGTTGCTTCGACTTGTCCTCTCATTATTCTATTATTCACGCTATTTTCCTAGCCATGAAGTCCCTTAATTCTTTATTTTTCTATTCTGTAGCTTCTTCCTTTGCTTTCCTTCGGATCTGATCTGTCTCAATACAAGTCTTTCCTAACAAAATTTCAAACAGGGTGTTGTTCTCCACAAACTTAATGACTTCAAATTCTTCTTTGGTCGATGTTCCATGGGCAATCATAGGTACATGAGTAATTATTCCACATAGGGTTATCATCTTTCCTTTAAACAATCCTATCCCTCCTAATGAAGGAATCATAGCAGGTTTTCCCAAAATTTCCCAAGTACTTTTTTTCATAAGATTCACATGTGTTTCCTCATCTAATACACAATTTATGTTGAAGTACCCTATTCTTGTTTCTATGCACTCCTTCTCTTTTAAGATCTCTGGTAAACTGATGTCTCTGTGATCCTTCAGTGTTTCTCTCATATATAACAATATACTATCTGATTCTTTCTTATTCTCTAACATATCCTTAGTTTTTTTACCTTCCTCATGGTTTTCTTGTCTCGGGTTCTTCTTTTCAACTTTATCAATCATTCTAGGGAAATCCAAAACCTCATGATCAACATCTTTACAACAAAGACAAATAGGACCTATGCCATGGAATTCCTTAGTAAGATGCCTCGATCTTCTGTAGTTATAACACAATGTCAATCCTCTCTTTCTCTTAAACGATCCCCAACCTTTCTGGTATTGCGCACTGGGATCACAGTGATGGACCTGCAATCTACAAAAAATCTTTCTAGGGTCCTGCATCCACTTATTACTCCAAAAATTATTTCTATGCATGGGAATAACATATCTTTCACTATTTCTATCAAATATATTCAGATCAAGTCTTCCTTCTTCTAGTTGTGCCCTAGTTTCCAGACTAGGACCAAATCTATAAAACATACCTAGATTCATACTTTCAAAGAAAACAATTTCCACTTATCTTACCTTTATTAGAGCACAAAGCTTCAAGATCTTACCTCTTTCTTCATATTAGGCTTCCTTCTTTTAGCACAGAGCGTCACAAGTCAAGTAGAGTACTGCACACTATAGCAACAGATATACACAAAGAGCTTTCTTCTTTTCTTCAGTTCCCAACAATCACAATTTCAGGTCCTGGCAACAGAATCATTTGATGGCACATGGGTAGACCCAGGGTTCAATGCTTCAATAGTGCACCAACAAAACCCTAATTATCGACCCTTTTGGAAACACCTGTGAAGCAGATGAAGTCTCACCTGAGGTAGAGGCAGGGGGGGTTGTAGGACTCAAGTGTCTACAACCTAGCTGGGACACAGATCTGTGATTACACACTTCAATAAAGTACTTAGCCAATAGTATGCATTCAGTTGTGATTCTTATTCACATCACAAATTAATCCTAATTATAGATCAGTGCAATAGTAATCAATATTAACACATCTAAGCATTCAACACATAGCATTAGAGAAGATCTAACATTTATTCATATATCAAGCACTTAAGCATCAATGAATCTACCTATCATACATCCAGAACAATGCACTAGGAAAATATAAACATAACCATCATGAACACATAGCACAAAGTACAATGACACAGGATATACGTGGTTCACCCCAGTGTGGGGCTACATCCACCAACTCTTATTTTTCTTTATTAGCTTCTTCCAATCTTCTTACATGCACCAAGCCACAGATCCAACTCCGCAAAGGATAGGAAATCTTCTTACACCTCGCCAGATCCTCCTTCCCCGAATTAGATCAAGGCACCAATCCTTACACCGTCTGTGCACAAAGCACTTACAAAACACTTGCACTTATCTCTGCAACTTCAACACATTCTTGCACAAATCCAACTAGCCAGGCACTAAGCCAAATACCACTATGATCACATAGATCGAACTACTCTTACATCACCTGGTTACTTATTTATACATTACAAAAAGGGGCCTAAGCATGGGTAAACCCATGGGATGACATCCCATACTTGTTACATAAACCCTTAAGGCCCCAAAAAGCCTGCAAAAAGGGCGATATCTCGCAATCTTCGCTTTGCTTGGGTGCTCTGTCTTTGACCAGATTGTAAAAGTCCCAAAAATAGTCAAGCATGACCAGTGTTTCCTCCAAACCTGGTCAAGGGCCAACAGGCCCCCAACACTCAACTATGACTTGTCTCGAGTCACTCTGATTTGGGAAAAACTTCTCTGAAGGCCTTGAGATTAGCTCCAACTGCCTCAACTCGTTGCTTCACCAAATCCTTCTGCTCAACGAACTCCTGAATGACTTGCTCGATGACAGGCCCTTCCAGGCATTGTTCTACTTTTGCAACCACCTGTTCCAACTGTGATCCTTGTCCCTAGAGCTCTTCAAAAAGTGTGCAAGCTTCATCCTACACTGACTGTATTCTTTGTGTCACCTCCATAACTCTACTCTGGATGGCAGTGACCTACTGTTGAACTGCGCGCTACTACTATGACCTTTTCATCTTCTCCACTACCGTAATCTACTTTAGCTATGCTTGCATAGTCGATGCCTGCTGCTTCGCTTCTTGGAGTTGTGCCTCTAATATCCTCAACTTCATATCTTCTGCAAGTCTCTCATAGGTCTGCGCACTTCGGTCACTGAGTTGCTTGCATTCTGAGGCCAATGCCCTAATTATTTCTACTGCGCTCCTGGAAGTTTCTTCCCTTTGATCTCATACTTCCTGCAGAGTGATAGGCACTTCTTCAAGTTCTATCTCCACTACTCTTTCTTGGAGCTTCTAAATAGCCTCAACAAGATTTTCCACTTGGCTCTTGGTTGTCTCTTCTTCCATCTATTCCAAGCCCAACACAGAGAAAAGTGCTCTATTCACTGCCTCTCTAATCTCAATCTGCTCTGCGAGCAACTGGTCTTTCTCTTTCTGGATTTTCTCTTTGTCTTCTTTGAACTTCGCCCGAAGGTCATCTGTCTCTTGCTGTGCAACCCAAAGTTTCTCAAAGGCCTCCTCCTTTGCTTGCTTCAAGGCCTATGTGGCATGTTATTTTTCCTCCTGGACTCGACGAAGTCGAGTCTCTATGGCATCTACTATCCTTCGCAGTTGGGTGGGCTCATCCCCCAATTCTATACCTTCTGATGACGATGGCGCAGTAGAAATTGTGTGGCTCGAGTAGATGGATTTTTGTACCCCCTTCAGCTCCGCCTCGATTCTGTCATACATCGTCTCCTGCTTTAGTTCATGTCATTGCAAGATACCCTCTGAAGCATATTATATAGCTGCGATGATGAGGTCAACATCATCCACCCTTTGAGAACATTCTATGACTGAGGCTTGTTGGCTTGGGATTTCTTCCATGCTGAGGATTTCTTCAGAAAAACATTCCTTTTGTTGGATGTATCGGCCTCTATTAGGGGATCCTTCGGTGGTGGTACTTCGCCCTTTTATTTCTTGTCTTCTTCCCCTTCCTCCTCTCGGTTTACTTCGTCACCTCCTCCTCCTCCAAGTGAGTCAGGCGCAGTCTTCTCTGATGCATTGTCCTTCTCTTCACTATCTATGTCCCGTACTTACTCCTTCTTCTTCTTTTTCTTAGCCCTCCTTGGTCCATCATACTCCATTCGGGTAACCACAAGACTTCCGATGAGGTCGGGGTCGGAGAGTTCTACATCTCCAACCGGTACAAGGAATTCAGCTGGCCATTCTTTAGTGATCTCTTCCAGGTCTTCCTTGGTCAACTTATAATATGACTGCAATTCCTCTTTACTTTCATCCTTGCGTGTAGTGATGTAGATAAAGTGGCAGTCTACTTGGAACTTTGCTAGTGGTGTGTAAGTATGCAAGGTGTTTGGAGTTGTTCGGGGGAATGACTCCATGGAGTGCATGAGCTATAGGTAGTTGTAAGTGTGGAGCACCGCATTTGATTGCCACTTCTTCACCATATCACTTGAATACCACAAGGTGGTGAACCTCATGGCCATTGGTTCTGATGGCTTGACTTCTCGGAATGTCACTCCCTCCGGCATTTCCCAAGCGACAAATGATATAAGAATCAACAACCAACTGAAGTGGAATTCATAACCTTGGTCATGCGCTTCATGGTAGTCCTTCTCCAACTCATTGACTAGATAGCTTGCCCAGTTCATCTGCATCCCTTTGACGCATTTTCCTTTAAGGTCAAATACGAAGCATGTTACTTGCATAGGGGGGTTCTTTCTTACGAGCTTTCTCGATATCAGCTGATAAGCTAGGTGCACTGCGCCATCCTAAATGGAGGCTACCTTGTAGCCTCACTTCCCTTTCTCCACATCATCATATGCTTATTTTATTCGCTGCGCCAAGGAGCGATATGATGTCTTCCCAGGGTAGAATTTTTGAGGCTCTGGTCCTTGCATGCTTAGTCTAGTAATGAGGTGGATCGACACCAAATCCACAGTTATGCACCTATCCAAGCACACGTACTTGCCATGGAAGCACGAAAGGAGGAGTTTAATGCATGCATTAACCTCCTGATGTCTGCCGAAGTGTGGGATGTTCATGACATTCAGGATTGTTGACCACGTGATCTCCTTGATCCATGGCTAGGGAACTATCTAGGGCTTCTTCCCAATCGTCTTCATCAGCTGGCAATGCGGTATGAGCATTGCATAATTCTTCCTATCTCTAAGGTTAAAATCACTTATCTTAAGAGCTGGGATCAGTCCCAACTGCGGTCCTATTGCGTGTATCCCCTTCGGGAGGTACACAGTGATGAGTGTGTACTCAAACTATCTTGGGATGCTGTCAAGACTAACCACACCATCCAAAGGTGATATGTATTTGGGCAAGACCGACGGGATCTGCTTTGCATTCACCAGATCATCGTGGTGCTTTCTTCTCTTCTCTGTCGCAGTTCGGGATGGATTAGATCAACGTCCAGTCGAGGGGGATGCTTACAGTCCTCCCATCGATGAGGCATGTACTCTTGCAGACATGACCTTCTCAGCCATAAGTTCTATTAGGATATAATCCACAGACTTCTCTATTGCACTGCGTTCACCCGACATTCACGCTTGTGGTCAAATAAATCAGGTAGGAAAATAGATCCTCAAGGTAATCGAATCAATGGCGAGGTCTAGACAACACAACGTGGTAGGAAATCACGTCTCTATTAGCTCAAATATCTCAGTTTTCAAAAGTGGTCACGGTACAACATGCGATGGATTAAATAAACAACATCATAACAGATTCCTCCAACGGGTTGAAATGCCTCAATCAATACGATTCCATCGGTTTTGGCATGGTCTCATGGTGATCTTTTTTGCAATAAATGTGTTTCTATCTGTTCTGAATCATCATTCTAATAGTCGAGATGCCTCCAATGGTCATATATCTCCTTCATGTCGAAGTGCTATTCTACGTTGTTATGTTATTCCGACGATGTTCAAGTTCTGCAAGCTTGCTTCCTGTGAAGCCTTCACTAGAACCTCCTGCAGTCTTTCTAACTTTTCTTTCTTCTTACTGAGATTTCTGGTCTTCTTCCCTGTGATCTGAGTTTTTGGATTCCTCTTTCCATTCATATTCTTTTATTCCCTTAGCATAGTAACTTCGCACTGCTAAGGATCTTTCAAAGGGTTCGAGTGTAATGTATTTCTCTTACTACTTCTAGGGTAGGTATTCTTTTCTTCTGCATGGATAGGGTTTTCAAGCCTTCTTGTGTTCTTGCAAATTCGAAAGTTAAGTCTCTGGCCCTCAGTTTCTTTGACTTGTCCTCTCATTCTTCTATTATTCACGCTATTTTCCTAGCCATAAAGTCCCTTAAATCTTTCTTTTTCTGTTTTGTAGCTTCCTCCTCTGCTTTCCTCCGGATCTGATCTGTCTCAATCCAAGTCTTTCCTAACAAAAGTGCAAATGGGGCGTTATTCTCCACAAAATTAATGACTTCAAATTCTTCTTCGGTCGATGTTCCATGGGAAATCATAGGTACATGAGTAAGTCTTCCACATAGGGTTATTATCTTTCGTTTAAACAATCTTATCCCTCCTAATGAAGGAATCATAGCAGGTTTTCCCAAAATTTCCCAAGTAATTTATGTCATAAGATTCACATGTGTTTCCTCATCTAATACATAATCTATGTTGAAGTCCCTTATTCTTGTTTCTATGCACTCCTTCTCTTTTAATATCTCTGGTAAACTGATGTCTCTATGATCCTTCAGTGTTTCTCTCATCTGTAATAATATATTCTCTAATTCTTTTGGATTCTCTACAAGACTTTCGATGAGGTCGGGGTCGGAGAGTTCTGCATCTCCAACCGGTACAAGGAATTCAGCTGGCCATTCGTTACTGATCTCTTCCAGGTCCTCCTCGGTCAACTTATAATACGAATGCAACTCCTCTTTACTTTTATCCTTGCGCGCAGTGACTTAGATAAAAGTGGTGGTCTATGTGGAGCTTCTCTAGTGGTCTGTAAGTATGCAAGGTGTTCGGAGTCATTCCGGGGAATGACTCAATGGAGCGCGTGACCTGTAGGTAGTTGTAAGTGTGGAACACTGCATTTGATTGCCAACCATCAAAATACACAATAATGTTTGAATCACCCACTTCTTAGTTCTGTTGGCCATATTTACCCTCTAAGGACCTTTATATTTTTTCGTAATAAGCTTACAATTGGCACCATCCTAGGTGAGGGTGGGATGAAAATTTGAGTATTTCCTATATCAACCAAAAAGATAAAACTCTAACTAGATACAATATATTGAGGTTGAACCAATTCTCCATGGATATATGCCTAATGATAATTCATTTCTACACATATCCTTCCATTGATGCTTCCTTTGTTGTATTTTTGAGCCATTGACAACCCCTTAAGTCAATTATCTTGGGGCCCCACATTTAAATTTTACCAAGGCTTGTTAAGAAATATTCACTGCCCCTTTGCCTTGTTCTGTTAATTTAATTTGATGACAATATGTTGTTCATTGTAATTACTTTGATTGGAAGCTTCTTTAATCCTTATGTTGTCTTGCACAATTATATAGGATGTGACAGTCGCATTATTATATTGATTTCCTTACAAGTCTACCTTACATGCATTGATCACATTACATACATATTAATTGAGAATGCTCTTGGACCTTGTATATTTGATTGGCTCTAACTTGATTAAAAGGTGCACACAACTATGTACATGGTTTTGAAGTTGTATTGTATCATCTGTCGACTTACAATTGAGTTAGAACTAGACTCAACACTTTCGCTAGGTGTTAGTTTTAGAGTGTGTTATAGGCCAATGAACTCATTCCCTGAATTAAAATCTTTTGGCTACTCATAAATTCTACTAACGTCTCTTTACACAATGAAATTATGTATAACATGGTTTAAATATGAGTAGATAAAACTTATTTTTAGTAAATAATGTCCCAAACAACACCTACATTTTCATTAAAAA
>ML804356.1:169736-188629 GCA_009831015.1 Picea engelmannii | reverse complement strand
AAGGAAGATTGATACCTAAATATGCAAGAGCCAAATATTATGAGAAGGAATCTCGTACTTGGGAAATTTGATTTACTATATAAAACAAATTCGAATTAATAAGTGAAATTTCTACGATGATATATCATGTTGATGGCATGTGTGTGATACAATAGATATGATGGATATGAATATGGAAATATTGGGAAGAAGGCTATTGTTATCACATCGGAACCTTATGGTTTCCACAGGTTACAAATTGCTAGCAAATGTCTGGTAGTAAATTGGCACTCTCCTTGCAAGTGAAAACCTTGGAAAATGATGGATCACCTGAGGGATTTTGTAGTATTGAAGGGGATACCTGATCCTAGAGCATCAGTATAGAAAAGAAGAGGCAACTTAAAATTCCATATGGCATAGAGGCTAGAATCATGAGGGCGTGTCAGAAAAAGGACAGTTAGATGAATTATTTCCTGTGGCAACTTTGCAAAGCACATGATAGCCATACAGATAAGTGTTTCTTGTAGTTACAAACTTACTCTTGAATAAATATTGCATTGTGTAGTTTCAAACTCTTATGGAAAAGATAAATGATATATGATAATGGATATAATGTGTATGTTTTCATGATGGTTGTATAGAACAAATAAATACTGAAGACGTGAACTGAATGCTTGGAAAGAAGAGAAATAGAAGGAAATAAGAATCAAGGAAAAATACATGGAACGAGTAAAATCTAGTGGATTTTTTCCAACTCAGAAGAAGCAAAGTGGAGTTTAAGGATGCAATGCGGGAATCACATTTTCAACTATTTGAAAGTTTGGAGATTCCATTATCATAGTTGGAGTTCGTGGAGCCACAACTCTGATACTTCTTGTCTAACCTTGTGTTGGATCCCTCAATGAAAGTGGTATAACCTAAGGGAATATGGTGTAGACAAGGGAGTACACTTCCTTGGGTTGTGCAAGTTGAGGAGAATGAGAGCCAGTTGATTGGAATTTTTGTGGGAATCGACAAATTGTGAAAGTGGTTGTAGCTGGAATTCTTGGAGCCACATCTCTAAGAATTCCTAGCCGGTCTATGTTGGGGCCCTTGAGGGAAGTGGTATATCCTGGAAGACTACATAGTAGAGAAGGGGGTACACTTCCTTCGGTTGTGCAGACTAAGGGGAACGAGAGATTGTTGGTTGGAAATATTGCAAGAATTATAAATTGGGAAATCATTAGGTACATTTTGGGGCCGAAGTACCTATGCGTACATGTTTTGGGTTGGAGTGCCTATATGAATATTTTGGGTTGGAATGCATGTATGGCATTAGGCTAGAGAGATTATATGTTGATTAAAGGATAGAGAGTCTAGAATTTTGATATGTATGTACACATGTATGGTGTTGTGCACTAACGATAGTGAAATAATAAGGGGGGGGGGGGATGTAATATCCCTAGTTTTAATCCAAACAAATTATAATGTAATTGTATAAATGTGATTTAGGTTGGTCAATCGATATGTTTTGGGAGAAGAGCGCGTATTTATTAATATGGTTGAGGGTCAAACTATGTGTTATGTACATTGAAATAATTAATAAAAATAATAATTGTTGGCTACGATACAATAGGAACAATAATGATGGGGGGATATGATTCCACAAAAAAGGGGGTTTAAGGGGGGTACAAGGAGAAACCCATGTCATTTTTCCTGATTTAATGTGCCATTACCATATAATCCTCCTTTAACTTATTAGACACTCAATCATTGAATTCATGTAAGAGGTTGGGTGAGGAAATCACCTCACCTAGTTATTGAGAGCATGGGCCTGAGTATAATCAACCTTGGTAAATGTGAGGGTCAACATGCATGGGATAAAAGGAAATTCAAATGGGAAAAGGGGACAATTTTTACTTGTTGATTTTGGGAGAACAAGAGGGGACTTGGGTGTTGAGAAGAGCACCAACCATATTGTTCTTGAGGACAACCATTATTGGGTTGTGCTTATGCTGAAATTTTGACTAGTGTGCCTATAAAAATGGGATGTGTCTTTGTGGTGCATTTTCCTATTGAGAAAATGGATCAAGAGCCTTGAGAAGGCTATTGTGAGAAATCCTAGAGAAATAAAGATTTTGTGAAGTCCCCGTTTGTGATATTATTATCCAATTGAATGCAGTAGAACCCTGGAGGGAAGTGGGAATGCATGAGGGACTATGTGGAAAATAAGGGGGATAGCATTCCTTGGGTTGTATAGGTTGAGGGAAAGAGATATGGTGGATTGGAACTGCTATTAGAGTAGAACCTAGGTTTTTTGGCTATAGAATGTGGAGAGTGAACAACCAGCAGGGCCAAATCTCCTTATGCACTCATAGTATTAGCTGGGGGGTGACTTGCTATTGAGAATTGGAACAAAAACCCTATTGTTGGGAGTAACGTCCTCTGTACACAACAAATTGGTTATTTTATAAACATATAGGTTTTTTTTATGATTATTATGTTAATTTCGCTATGTAATGTTTTATATGAATGTTGTTGTGTTTTCTTGAATAGTTGCATTCACTTTTTTAAATGTGTTGTTAGTTGCATGAGAAAAATTATGGTCTTGTTGCCCCTTGGTTTATTTTACATGCATGGGGCGTTTTTAATTCCATTTTTTAGTAGGTTGGGTATGTTACATGAAATCACATAAGACATTTTATTTTTAGACATGTGACTAAGCTAGATGGATTTATATTCACTTGACACATGGCATATTCTTTCCACTTCCGAGAAACCATTTTACTTACCTCTTTATAACAAGGGTACATTGCATAATAGTTAGTCCTTGTGTTTTCTTTCTAGTTAAGGTTTTTTAATAAATTTTCTCTCCTTTATTGTCTTTATGCATGTAAAAATCCTTATAGACCATTAATCATTAATCATGTTCATGCCCCTGCCCTATCCTATACAGAATATAGGGCATAAAAACAACAAAAAGATGATGCAAGGAAATACTTATATTTTGTACATTTTGTAACAATTTAAGTTATAATGAAAACAAAAAGAAACCAAAAAAAAAATTACTATACGTGTTTCCATTCTAGGTATTTGATTTATTGAATACAACTCACCTAGATTTCAAATGCTTCAATCTCTTCTTGACCTTGTTGTTGGAAATCTAACTATATTTATTTCATTCATTTACTTTATATTTTGAGTATAGTTTGGCATGCACAAGTCCATATATATTGCATATTGAAACATCTACCATACCTCACCTTACAATGCATGTTACCGAGATTAAACAACTTCTTCAAGTGACATGTTAGTTCAAATGTTTTCCATGCTACAACTTTAAAAATTCTCAGTTTTACCAATTGGTTTAAAAAAGGAAGAAAGAAACTATTTGAAGTGAAATGGAGTTGGACTCACATTCCAACATATTGCAAGGATAGTCAATGCTAGATTGTTTAACAAACTACAATTTGGTTGAAAACGAACTACTTGAATCCTTGGTAGTTTTCTTTTGATCCTCCTATATAAGATCTACGAAGTGGTGTCCAAAATGACAATCCAATTTCATGGAACAATCATGATGTTAACAATATATCTATTTAGTAATAAATATAAGGATTACAAATGCTTCGAGACAAGATAAGGAATGAAAAAGAGAAACATGTGTTAGAAGTTAGGTACTTTTAGAAAACTACTCGGAAAGCACATAATTTTATGCGTAAATGACTAATAATGTGATAAGTGACTTGTTAATCAATCACAACCTCTCTAATTCCACTAGATAATTTTGTTCTATGGAACAACTCTATAAAATAATGCACCTCATGTGTATATTATTTATATTGTAAATATGCGCTAGTCATCTCATTGTATTCCAAACATAGAAACACCAGATTTAGGATTATCTAGAAATCTATTTAACCATGTTTTTGAATTCTCAAGACAATATATGTGTCATCAATTGATCTCTTTAGAGTCTTAGTGTGCCAGCTAAAACACATGCATTTCAAAGTTCAACAAGTCAACTACTAGCTATGGAAAGTAATTCAATAACATCTCATAGTAGAGCATAATGAATGTAGATTATACCCCTAAGTTATACCATACACATAGAGTGTCAAAAATTACCTCTTACATAGAAATATTGATTTGTTGGGAAACAATAATACTTGGAACAAAGTTGTGATAATTATAGCATGTAATAATGTAGTATATGTGATAGTGCATTTTACACTAGAAATAATACTAGCATATTATAACACAAAAAAATAGGCACATTCTATGCCATAGTCATTACACACTTCTAAAATGGAAAACAAGCAATTTTGACCTGCCAAAAATGAAGAAACTCTAACTTGGTTAACTAAAAAAATGCAAACCGCGAAATAATATATAATAGAGTACAAACACCACAGATGGATAAGTTTGTTATTGGAAGCTCTAATTCACTTGCATTTGGCATATGCTAGCCTATTCAAATTTAATACACAACCTACCTTGTTCCTTGTTTTAGTACATGACATAGTTATGGGCGTAGGATAGGGGGTGAAAGTTCATGCCAGGTCATGTTAATGTTTAGAAGGGAATACAGTTGCTAACGCTTAGTGTACCGAACCTTAACCTAAAGCTAGCAAAGGGCCTAGTAATGGCTAAAGCATAAAGAAAGCTAGTTCGGAGGGGACTAACAACAATCATTTACTTGATTTCCCTATATCTTTGCCATATGTAACAAATGTTGGTGCTAAATACCCATGTGTTTAACATGCCATTATCGCTCGATTGACATTCAACACATAGATGTAGGTTTTCATAAATCTCTTAACATTGGGCGCCGCATGAAGTAAGTTTGCATGATCCATTTGCCAAATATTACACATGTATGAATTCATGGGTAATGCATGGATGAGATGTTGCACATTTGTCATTGCATTGATGACCTATGGAAGAAACACACTCAACAAAAAAATCATAAAACTATGGGAAACCATTGAACAACTAGGGCACCAAGGGAAACTACAATGTTCAAACCCTCACTCTTCCCCACATGTTTTTCCCATTGATTACCATCCCTAGAACAACTATTGCATAATCAATCTAATTTTTATTTATTATTTATAGGTTCCATCATTATACAGCCTGAGTGGGCCTAATGGTTAAGAACATGTGTTTCCTCTTAGGAGGTCATAGGTGCAAATCCAGAGGGGGGTAGGGTATGTATACCTTCGTAGACTTTACCAGTCAAATCGTTGGGCGGAGAGGGGTCCCTTGTCCCACAAACAAGGGGGTCTCATACACCAATTTGGTGTGTTGGCTTGGCCATGACCTATCGTTGGGCGGAGGGGGTCCCTTGTCCCACAAACAAGGGGGTCTCATACACCAATTTGGTGTGGCTTAGAGGTGACCTTAAAAACAGATTATTATTATTATTATTATTATATGGAACAATGCAATCACATTAACATAATATTTATAATAATATTTTTAAAAATGAGATATGTATGTAATTTTAATAATAATTTAAGAATTAATATAATATTTACAATAATGTTGAAAATATTTAAATATTTTATAAAATCCTTTAAAAATTAGATTAAATCATTAATTTAGTCTTTGTAATAAAAAAATCATAATATAAATATAAGTTAGACTTTTTCCTTTTTATTTGTTTATTTTCTATGTAAGAAAAGGCCACACGTGATCAAAATAAAGCAACATCCAATGACTTGCATGCATAGATATTACTCATTTATTTTATAAAACCAAGATAAACATAAAAATAAATATATAAATAAAACGCTAATAATTATAATAAATTTTATGGCATTAGAAACATACTTATAATTATAATAATTTTCTTTTAAATAAAACTTGATTAAAAACCCTCATAATTATTGTTGTGAAAATAATTATAAATTTCTTTTAAATAAAATCCTTAGATGTAATTAAAAATCTCACTAATTGTTGTGAAAAAGATGTAATTAAAAGAAGGGTACCGTATAAAATAGTGAATTTGGCAGTGGCTACAATATGTAATTTCTGAAGAGTGAAATAAACAACGGAGATACTGACACGATACTTTTTCTTAGTTTAACATCGTCATCAACATTCAAGTTTCGAATCCGACGGAACATTCTAACGCATTGAAGTCACGTCAGAGAAGCCGCCGCGGACGACGAGGCTTCTCTACTCGGCTATGTCGATGGGTTGGCGATGTCAACCTTCACACCACCTCCTCTGCGGTGTGTTGTTTAGAGGAGTAATGGATGGCTATCTCCTTGCCGATACCCTGGATGCACCTCGCCCATCTAAAGACATTCCATTCTTTTCTCTTCTTTCTCGTCTTGGGATGGCCTAACTTTTTGAGTATTTCCTTGGCGCAGAGACTAAAGAAAGAGAAGCAATCAAACTGTTAGGGTCGTGGGGGAGTGTTTCGGTTCATGACAACAGAAAGAGGAACGAGTAACCTGCTATCCCTAAGTGGAAATGGGGATTTTTTACTATTGATTCCATTACTAAATTGCACAGGACTATAAGGCAATGTGATTCCATCATGATAGTGATGAATAAATTAACAAAGGATTCCTATTTTATTCCAGTAAAGATAACTCACAGGGCAACCAACATTGTTGAAATTACATGAAGGAAATTGCTAGGCTACATAGTGTGACTAAGGAAATTATTTCTGATAGAGATCCAAAGTTCACATCAAATTTATGGAAAGGATTATTTAAGGGATTTGGAACAAATTTAAATTTTAGTACAACATATCACCTAAAGTCAGATGGGAAAATGAAGAGGATCGATTAGGTGATTGAGGATATGTTGAGGATGAATGCAATGGATAAGCCTTCTAGGTGGGAAGAGTATATTCATCTAGTTGAATTTTCTTATAATAATGGGTATCAAGCATATTTTAAGATGAACACGTTTGAATCCTTGTATAGAAGGAGGTGTAACACACTTGTGAGTTGGGATTACCTAGCTGATGGAGCCACCATTGGGTTAATATTCTCAAGGAAATGGAAGAGAAGATGGTGAAAATAAAAAAGAACTTAAAGGTTGCACATGATAGGTAGAAAATTTATGTGAACAAAGGAATAAAAAACAAATAATTTAGAGTGGGCGAGCATTCCTTCTTGAAATTCAAGGCTAAAAAGAGTTCATTGAAATTGGGAAGCCACCCAAAAATGAGAGTAAGATATTGCGAACTATTTGAAATCCTGGAGAGGATTAGTCCTTTTGAATGCATTCTTGCACTACCTACATCCATGCATGTTCATAATGTATTTCATATGTCTTTGATTAAAAGTGTGTGCTTGATACTAACCATGTAATTGGTTGGAGTGTGATCTAGGTGGAACACGAGGGTGACCTCCTGTTGTGGGTGGGAATCCCTCCTACAGACTTGCACTTAGGGTTTTATCATGCATGCAGAAAAGACCTAAAGATTCCTACTTTTTACCATCATCCCGGACCTAATCCCCATTATTCTTAAGAAAATACACAGTTAAGAAGATCAAGCGAACATACCTTATTTCTGGTGTTTGATATTGATCCTTCTTCATGCTTGGTCGGTCTTTGACTGCAACTCTCCTCCCAAGGCTAACCTGCATTCACAAAAGACAAACAAAGAACTCCACATGCATTTGATATACGTATTAATGGGTTAGAGTTTTTAATCAATGCGTACGCAATAAACAATGAAAACCTCATATGGTGGGACGAGAAAAGTACTTCTTTATTATTAACTTCACTAAAGAAACTTACAATAATGAAGCTAGCCACTGCTCCACGAACCTGGTCCCGGGCTCCTCTTCAACTGTCCTGCAACTGCTTTTCTCTATACTTCTCTTTGCACAAGGATGGATAAAGGTTGGGACAAGGGGAATGCTCAATTGGGTATAGTCTCTTTACTTTGACTTTCCTCCTTTCAAATGGGACCCTTACCCCTTCTTTTATAGGCTAGAGGGAGCTAAGTATTTGGTCGAATGATCAGCCATGCATGGCCAAAAGGTTTAGTTAAATTGCCCAAAGTTGTGTGTTCCGTCAGCAACTTTCCTTTTTCTATGCTTTTGTAGGTACACGCGGGCTGTATTGGAGCAGCTAGCATGTACACGCTTGCAGTAATGGAGCAGGGCACGTGGGCCTTTATAAAGAGGGTTTTTTAACCAGAGTTGTTCAGTATTGGCTTGGAAAAGAAGGCATATGGGATGGACTGATGTCAGGTAAGTATGTTTGGTGCAAATTAGGGTTATAACAAATGCCCCTTAATGTGTGAGGTCAGAAGAGCATATGATGGCCAAAATACATTACCAATCTTTATCAACGTACCAAACCGGTGAGCCCAAGGACCAGAATTCGGGAGGTGCCATCTGCAAAATAGAAATTGTCTCACCGAGGCGGGCATACCCATGCTCGGAATGAAATAAAATCATAGCTACCAATCAAATACACTGTAGATCCATGTCATATAACTATATAAAGTGCAGCCGTAAGAAATACACAGTGGATCTACATCTCAAAATAAAAAACATATACATGTATAATATCAATTTTATGGAATCTGATAAGGCCTGATGGCTGGAGATGAGGTCTTCAGAGCTCGAGCAATAACTTCAAAATCTTCAGAACTCGGGTAGGAGTGTAATATGAGTGTACGACTTCATTACCTAGAGGTCTTCGACGACTCGTTGAGCATAGACTAGAGGATCTTGATGATCAGATTGAAGGTTTCATTGATTTCGAACAAAGACTTGATTGGACCTTCGAGGTGGCCGGGCATGAGGACAAGAGACAAATTGCAGAGGGGTCGACTCAGAATTGGAAAAACTTCCCTTGGACAATAGCACGACAAATGATGAGACTCAGGCAGCATAGACTTAACATAAGTTCATGAGACAGGAGGCGACACAAACTCTCCATATGTTTGGAAGAATAACCAAACGGAGGAGGACACAGCTCAATGTAGCATGAATAGATTCCTAAGGTCATATTAAATCCCAGAGCTTGACGAACAAACATAAGGATGTGCTTTATCCAAGGGCGACTCATTGTGTTGCCAATACAAAGAAAATACTTTTCGCTTCCTCTTTTTGGGGTATATTTGATTTTTTTTGTCTTTTTCAATAATTTTGGAAAAAGAATAAAAGAATGTTACGTTACAAGGGAGGGATGAGTGTCGCAAACATATGAGTTTGAAGTGCAAGGACAAGACTGATGTTCAAAGTAAGGACACTCGAGAAAAATCCCTCCTGGGGCCAAAGGTGTCAAGACACAAAGGCAAAGTGCTACAGGGTTTGCGTATAAGGCATGCTTCAAATGGTTCGGTTGAGAGCAACATGGAGCTGGCATTAGACCAAAGACATAGGTATGAAAACGCGGTTAACAAAACACATAATGGTAACGTCCTTCGATGTAAGTTTAACAAGCCTGAAGAAGGTAAGCTCGGTGGTTTTTCATATTTAGGGAGTCTAAAAAACGTAAAAGGAGACTGCAATGGGGTACCTTTTTTGAAGGTAGTCTAGTTGGTTCGAAAAAGGGGTAAACTAGCACTGACAAGATGTCTATTCAAAACCATTTTAACAAGTGTGATAAAGACGAGATCACTCGGTGATTTTTTCATTTTTAAGGAGTCTGAAAAAAGCTTAACTATGGACTCCGTTGAGAATGTTCTTCTAGACCATTTTAACGAGTGTGAAAGAATAAGGTCACTTGGTGATATTTTCAACTTTAGGGAGTCTGAAAAAGAGCTTAACTATGGACTCTATGGGGGTTCCTTTTTCATAAATTTAGTCCCTCGGGCCCGAAAAAGGGTTAAAATTATACCTGAGAATACTCTTCTAGAGATATGAAGCCTCTAGAGTATACCTTTGTTTGTATAGTTGACCGTTCGGACCAAAAAATGGGTAAACTACTGCCGGATAGATGTGACTTCAAATTTCAGTTTAACAAGTGTGAAAGGCCACAAGATCGCTCAGCAATATTTTCATATTTAGAGGGTCTGAAAAGGGCTTAAAAGAAGACCCGTTATATTTTGGGAGTCCCGAGGGTGAGGTCAAGAGTGATAAGGAATCATGCAAATGAGGCTCAAACTAGTAATTAAGGGGAAAGCTATAGAGGACTCCTGAGCCTATAGTCATTAGTGACAACATGGACACTGTCATGAAACCAAGATCTACCTAGGGCATCCATGTTATGGTAGTCTCTACCACCAAATTACAACACTTCTAAAGCAATGATGAGGCTTCTATGTTGCAACTCAGTGGGATCGATCCTATGGCAAAGAAGAAAATACATCGAGATGCAAAAAGTGGAGGTGGAATCCTGACATAAATGCAACGAGTTAGAGAAAATGACTTTATAACAACGGACCTTTAAAACGCCCCAACTCTCAAAAAAAATTCCAAATACCCAAAGTAATATTTTCCGTGATCATCTTGAGAAAACTCCTGAACCATCTTAAATGAGTTTCAATTTAGAAAAAATGACAAACGGGGCCGAAAATTGACAAAAAAGGGCCAAAAACCTCTATAAATAGAAGTTGGCAGCTCATTATCACCATTGTTAATTCAGAAATTGACTAAAAGACAAAACTACCCCTTTGTAAAAAGAATTGATTCTGGGAGCTTCGGTGGATGAAACAACCATCTGTTTGGACCAAGTAAGTATAATCTCTCTCCTTTTGCAAATTAAATCTTTCTTTATGCATTTAATTTCATGTTTTGGGGGGGCGTCTACCCTCAAAAGGTCGGCCCTAGGTCCATGCGAGTTGTCCAATGACAGGCCGCGTGTACACTCAGGCAGAGTAAAAAATGCACACGTGTACACGCGACTGTCATCATTATAGCCCACGTGGACATTTTATTTAATGAAAAAAAAAAAAAAAGCAAGGGTTAACCCTCCTGAACTTGGATTTTTTTGCAGGATGTATGTTCACTGGAGGGAAAGAGAGCATGAGGAGATTAGTGCGTTGGTCGAGGAATACCCCAATGTTGTTGTTGCCTTAATGCAATGTGGGCTGCTAAAATTCTTCCTATGTCCTTTTATGCGAGCACAACCTAGGCTACTGAATGCCTTGGTTGATTATTGGCATCCCGACGCAGAGGCCTTTATGCGGGAGGGGAAGTCACTGGTGCCAATGACCAAGATTGGCCTCTCTCGGTGAGGGGAACCAATCAACTTCCGTATGTTTCCCTCGAGGCCGCATAACATATCAGAGTTGATTGGACTCGACTGTGAGATAGGTATAGATAGGATGAGCTCGCAAGTGCCTATAAGTAAGATCTCTGACTTAGCACTGCAGGCTATAGTGTTGCTTATCAGGCGGATTACAGGGTCTATCGCTTTGCATCAAGCTTCCCGTGCACAGATGAAATGTGTAGTTCAGTTCTTGAATGCACATATTTTTTATTGGAGCACCACATTGTTGGACTGTATGAAGAGACAGCTGAGAGACTGTCATTCGCAGACTCATAGGAACTTTGGGTTTGGAACCATTCTTTGCTCTTTCTTCTTTGAAAGAGTGCCCAGTTTTAGTCCTCGAGAGGTGGTACGGGGACATCAGGCTTCTCTTCCTGGGATGTGTAGATGGGTAGTGTTACTGCCACGACAGGGGGGAGGAAGGACCAATGAGTCCTTTGATGATAACTTTTTCGCTTGGTTGTCGTGGCAGATCCTAGTCATAGAGGATTACCCTTATGCTGGGATTAATTTCTCGAGAGACCCTGAGATACCGATACCTCCTAGTGAGGAGCGAGGAGAGATGGGTAAGTTTGCATCGTTGTTGTTTTTTTGTGTGAACCATATGTAATTTTTATGTTTTTTTTTTATATATATCATTTTTTTGTACCAAAGTATTTGACAGATATGTGTCTATTATGTGCAGATGTGGGACCAGTGTGACCTGCGGATTATGTAAGGAACAGGCGTTGTCCTTGGCCAGGGGCCTCACCCGACGCTGCAGGGGGACCAATAGCAGCAGGAGAGCTTCCAGTCAGTGAGGCTGAGAGGGTTTTGAGACGAGTTGAGCGAAATTTTACCTCGCTCACTCGCACAGTTCACATGGCATAGATTGAGGATCTGCCACCATCTATGCAACCTCATGTAGTGGGGGCACCACGGATCTGGGTCTGACTGTTTTGGCATTTGGAAAACATTGTTGATCATTACAACAGGGCCCACATGCCCTGACCTTAGTTAGTCTAGACTTTTCACGTGCCGAGAGCACTACTTGTATATGTTTTTTGAGGGCATAAGCCCCATGACTCATTACTGGTCATATTTTTGAGGCGCTTGCGTCCACCTATGTACTCTGATGATCAAAATATGGATTTTTATGTCTTTTTATGTCTTATGGATCATATTTTCCTTTAAAATTGTATTTACATGTTCATGTGTGTATGTCTTTTTATATGTGTGCGAGATGCCAGTCTAAGATTTGATTAGCTAGAGTATCTGTAACTTGGTTTAATCTCCTAGGAACATGAAAATATGTAGTGTAATCAAAGCTTCATTCTAAGAGAAGTACCCTAAGGAATCATCGGTGTAAAGTCGGATCATGAACATGGTAGACTCTATTTAACTGAGACACAACCAACTGAGCATCTAAATAGACCCGGAGATGAGAGATACTAAATGACAGGGCGTCACGAAGCAACTCAATAATTTCACTGTATTCGACGACATTGTTTGTGGTGTCGCCTAAACATATACCTCCTGAAGATAATAATTGGCCCTGATGTGTAAAAATTACCCAAGCTGCGGAGGCAAGCCTCCAAGTGTGTCGGTTAGCGCCATCTGCATACCCAACAAAAACCTATGATTCACTTGACATATGCCACAGTGACAAAAGATAACATCAAAAATGACATATCCATAAAACCAAAAGAAACCAAAAAGTAATAGTACAAAGACTATACATATGTTACAAAAAGTTACCCAAGGTGACCTACCTATGAGTAATACTTCTTGAGGTAGAGCCCATTTCTAGGCTCCGCCAAATCATTTCCCTCAAAGTCTACTAGATGATAAGCGCCCTTTTTTAGAATCTCTTTTATGATGAAAGGTCCGAGCCACATGGGTTTGAATTTTCCTGCCCCCGGGGAGTCCTTATCTTGGTCATAGACCAGGACAAGGTCGCCTTCAGAGAAAATCAGAGGACGAACAAATTGATCATACTGACACTTGAATTTTTGTTTGTGAGCCTCGTTGGCCAGGGCTGCATCACAACGCTACTCATTGAGCCGCTCCAGGTATAATAACCGCTCTTCTAGTGGAGAAGTGTCTGGCAGTAATTGTACTACCAAATTTAGGGACGGGATCTGACATTTTATAGGTAAGACTGCTTTCAGCCTGTAAACAAGTTAAAAAGGTGAGAAACTAGTTGCAGTCTTAACAGATGTTTGATAAGCCCATAATGTCGATTATAACATCAAATGCCAATTTGACTTTGCCGAATTGATCGTTCGTTGTAGGATGGTCTTAAGAGATTTATTTACAGCTCCCACTTGACCATTTGCTTGGGGGTAGTAGGGTGACAAATGTTCTTGCCGCAACCCAAGATTTAATGTTAATTCGGTCATCATTTGGTTCTGAAAGTGACTGCCATGGTCAGTGACAATCTCTCTCAGGACACCGAACCTTGCGATTATCTGGTTGAACAAAAAGAGAGTTGCAGTCTCTCCATCATCTTTAAACGTTGGCATAGCTTCAACCCACTTTGTAAAGTAGTCTACTACTACAATGATATAACGATGCCCCCTTGCTGAAGGAGGGTTGCATGTAGTGTAATCAATCCCCCACTTGGTGAAGGGACTAACTGTGATGACAGGAAACATGGGAGCGGGATGTGCCCTCATCTTCCGAGAGAAGATCTGACACAGGTGGCACTTCTGACACGGGTGTCAGCCAGAAGTAACCGGATCGTAAAATCTTTTGGGATGTTGCCAACCCAAACAAATGACCGCCACATGCTCCAGTATGGCAATCGTTAAGCACAATTTTTGCTTCTTCATGAGTGAGGCATTGGCGAAGAACACAATCTATACCTCAACGATAGAGAGTGTCCTCGAGGATGAGATAATTCTTGGCCTAATGACGTATATGGCGACATTCATCACGAGAAGCAGAGGCAGGACACTTCAAATTCTGGATATAGACAAGAATATCTCCATACCAGGGGTCTGAAGATGCTATCAGAAACATATCTCCTCGAATAGACGATTCTTCGAGCACAACATCACCCGACTTGACCAGAAGTTCCAAAATAAGTTTTGCGAAGACCAGTGACTTTTTGGATTTTTCCGAAATTAAATCTAAGTCAAATTCCTGGAGGATGACTATCCATCTGCTGATATTCCCACCGATTACCCGTCGTGTCAACACGTATTGAAACGGATTCACAATGGCAATGACGGTGGTCTTGCAAAACATAACATAATGACAAAACCATTGGACAGCATGGACTACTGCCAACACAAGTTTTTCGATATGAGAATAATTGAGTTCCGGTCTGATGAGGCCTTGGCTCAGGTAATAGATCACATATTCTGAGATAAAATCATCTTCCTAAACTAATACCATGTCGATGGTTGACTCTGTTGCAACCAAGTATAATAGGAAATCTTTTTTATAATTGGGTGGCCGAAGCAGAGGGGCAATTGTGAGGGAATGTTTCAACGCTTCGAAGGAGCATTGAGTGGCATCGTCCCAATGAAAAGGAACGTCTTTCTTCAGTAAGTGCATAAATCCCTTTGTGATCTCGGCACAGTTGGCGATGAAATGCCTCAAAAAGTTCACCTTTCCTTATAGACTCTAAAGTTGAAAGATTGTGTGTGGGGGAGGCAACTGAACTATTGCCTCAACCTTGAGAGGATCGACCATGATCCCTGTTGTTGAGACTATGAAACCTAATAAACATCCTAATGTTATGAAAAAGTTTCATTTGTTTGGATTCAAGCAAATATGGAAGTAGAGACATCGCTCAAAGATAAGTCGAAGGTGTGTGGGATGATCCGTTCTCTTGTGAGATCGAGATGCTAAATCATCTAAATAGGCTTCGACTATATGCTTGAGATCATGGAAATCAAAATACATGGCCCACTGGAAGGTAGCTCCAGCATTTTTGAGACCAAAAGGCATCTTATGATAGGAAAATGTACCCCATGGACAAATGAATGAAGTTTTATGTTGGTCTTCGGGTTTGATTTGTATCTGATTATAACCCGAAAAACCATTCATGAAAGAAAAGGCCTCGCAACCTGCACATTCATCAATTATCTGGTCAATGAATGGTGTGGGAAAACTATCTTTTAGACAAGCCTTGTTCAAATCATGGAAGTCTGTACATACGCGAATCGTGCCCTATTTCTTGTTGACCGGCATAGGATTTGACACCCATTGGGTCAAATGGATAGGATATATAAAACCATCTTTGAGCAGTTTCTTGACTTCAACCTTAATGGTTGCTACTTTCCTGGGATTAATTGGATGAAGATTCTATCGAACTGGCTTGGCATCCAGATAAGTTGTGATTTCACGTTCGATTATTTTTGGATCAATGCCTGGCATTTCCTCATAAGACCAAGAAAAAACGTCGTGGAATTCTTTAAATAAGTCTATGTAGATTTGAATCTCTTCGGGGGAACAATCAGCTCCGACGAAAACATTCTCCATGATGCCAGGGGTTCTAGAGATATTAATCGGTATGGTTTCAACGATAGTTTCCATATTACCCTCATCATAAACCTCATGTGTAGCCAAGGGATTGATAGGGAAAGACCTATCTCTAGTCATAGTCAAGGTGAATTCCCCTACTTCGATTCTGCTTAACTCTAGGAAGAAGTATGATCTGTGATGGAGATCATCCCAGGGTTTGTCTGAACTAGTCATTGCTTCAACGATTGCTTCGTCTAAGGGCAAGACTAAGTCTAACAAATCAGTACTAGTGAGGGAACCTTGAGCCCAAATAGGCTCTGGGATCGGATCTAACTCTTGTGCAGGAGTCGGATCGGTGTCGGTTGAATCTTGCTGGAATAAAGAGTACGCTGCCTCTGCTGTGGAAAAGGGCATGGATATACCATGGTGCCCTATCCCTTCAATCGTAGTCGATGGGGAAGGAAGAATCCATGCATCGTTGAATTAAGTCGTGTGAAATGACGAAACTTGGAAAATCTCAACCTTATGGTGGTCTGAGACAAACTTGACATCGCCTTGAGGAGGTGGGTAATCGAAAGTACCCATCAAAGATGGGCACGAACCAACCCCTACGTTAACGACACCTGGTTGGGGATTGTCAATCATCGGGACCATGAATGCCCCCAATGAAGGGTCAGGTCTGGAGAAGGATAATTGATCAATGGTCACGATCCGGCCTTCGTGTGGAAATAACAAGACCTGAAAAACTGTAGCAACCACTGCTTGCATGGCATATGTCCAACTCCTACCTAACAACAGATTGTAGTCGAGGGATGCGTCGACTACTTATACTTCGACACACATGGTCTTCCCTCCTAACTACACGGGAAAAGAGGGGATAATGCCATGTGGTCAGAACAAACGACCATTGAAAGCGGTAAGAAGAGTAGGCGACGAAGACAAAATGGGTTGGCCAATGGCCTTCCAGCACGCCAATGACATGACGCATGTCGAGGCACCCTCATCAACCACCGTGTGGAAAATGTTCTGAGTAAAATTTTTCGTGGGGTAAGCCACTACTATCTGAAAGGCTACATGGTAAGGGAGACGAGGTTTTAAGTCGGTTGTATCCATCATGATTGTTCCCGGATTACAAGTCTTGGCAGATCCTAAAGCAACTAGCAAAGCTTTCCTCTGGGAAGGGTAGCTCTAGAGGACCTCCAAAGAGGACATCACACAAGGGGTTTGAGATAAATCCTCCACCACAGAATAGTTCTGGGTGGCCCTTGCATTTGGGTTGTGAGAATATTTCTTGAATGCACATTTTGGGATGCGTGTCATTGTTTTTCCCAAATTCTTCTCAATCTGGAGAGGAAGAGATGGGAATTCAACTTCTTTTCCTTTCTCAGAGGTGCTTGGCTTACTATAGTCATGTGCTCTAGTTGATATAAAAGAATCACCTTTCATCATATACACATTCGCGGATGCAGGATTGTTTGAAGACAGAGAGGGTCCTTGACTGTCCCCTTCCGCACTTGTAGAGGCTTGGGTTAAGTTTTTCCCATGTTGGAAAGGATTCGTTAACACAACAGGTTGTTGTTGTGTCACAAAATTTTGGGCCTCTGCAAGCTGAGGTCACTGGTGGGTAGGGTGATCCTCCATGCACAGGTTACACGGATACTTCTCCTTCCATTTTTCAGTGTTGCCCACACCAGCATTATTAGTGAGTTTCTTATCCCCCTTACCCTTATTTCGTTGTTTTTTCTTTCCATCAGGCTGTTGGGTGGCCTTTGGATTTGTCGATTGCACACTGTGTACATCTGACATTTGGGTAGGGGGAGCAGCCGAAACAGTAGTTTGGTTGGCCGTTGTATGTTGTATAGACAATTGTTGCATTTGTTTTGTCAATTGTTCAATGGACTTGGTTTGTGCTGAACCTACAATACCATCGGCATGTGGTCCGACTCTCTGTCTGGTTTTATCAAGTATGGATCGTGGTGCATCGGGAAAAACCTCATATAGTAAACTAGACTGAGAATAAATTAGCTCAAGCTGTTGAGCTCTCATGATGGCATCTTCTTCGGAAAATAGTACCGACGTTGCAATGTCTTTGGATAGATGTGGGACCAAAGACTTAAGGAACCACTCAAGCAGGAATGCTGGTGGGACTGGTACCTTAATCAAACTCTTCCGACATCTCCACTCTCGGATGTGATCAGAGATATGGTTCGCTTTTGTTTGTTCGAAATTGGCCAACAATTCTGTGCTGGTGTCGTATCTCACAGGTAATTGGAAATGGTTTAGGAATGCCATTGCCAATTCGCCGAAGGAAGAATATCTCGAGCGGTCGAGCTCAATGTACCATTTCATATCACTGTCGATGAGAGTGCATTGAAACAATCGCAATTGTACAGAGTCATCTTTCAACGAATTAGATGCGCACCAAAGATGGAAGGTGGTCACACGATCCCCTGGATCTTCGTTAGGCTTGGCCTCAAACTTTGGTATGTCGGAAGGCAATTTCATCGACATAGGAGGCCAATGTGGATCGTGACAGATGGGGTCGTTCAACAATATTGTCAATTCTAGAAAATGTAAGGTTTCCAAGAAAGGTAGCTTTGGTTGGTGTTGCTAATAACCATGGAAAAAGGGGCCTGGAGTTTGGCTGGCACCAAGTTGCCAGGAAAAGTTGGGTTGTTGGCCGGGGTTCTGGTAAAAACCATGGCCATGACCAGCGTATGGATTTTTCATGTGAGGAGACATCATTGGCTGATTCCCAAAATAGGACGTAGATGGTTGGGCGTGCATTACATTTAGAGGACTTTGGGAAGGGTTTCCCCATGTCGATCCCATGGGCATAGGCATAGCACCTTGTTCAAGGTTCGATTGGTTGTGAAAAGAATTGCCCTAGATCGGAATTCCTGACGAGGGAACTGATCCTTGCCAAGAATTCCAAGGTCCTGATGCAGAAGAAGTTCATGGGTTTACACCCTGTGTAGGAATAGTACCCTGCATAGGATTAGGTTGGCCATAATCGAGGTTGCCCCCGGTCAGGAAAGCAGCTGATGAGAAAGCTTCGTTAGCAAACGCACTGAACAAAGAAAACGGTGTCGACCGTACCGGCATATTATGAGAAGTTGGTCCTTGACTCCCTACTCTAATTGAACTATGGTGTGTGTTTGGCCTGGTGGATTGCTGGTGGGTATCGCTGAGTGAAGGGGATGAAGGAGGTATATGACCTCCTCCATAAGGGAAAGCATTAAAAGGAGCTGAAGTGCCCCCCATGGGTCCTTGAAAAGGAG
>ML804356.1:141273-161378 GCA_009831015.1 Picea engelmannii | reverse complement strand
TTTTTTACACATATAATATACTAATTTATGTAAATTTTCTCCAGATTGCAGGGTCTGAAACGTTACAGAAATTTTTTTATAGCAAAAATTCTACAATGACTCATTTCAGGATGATTCCATAACCCTATCTTGTACCGGCTTTATCTCCGAAAGTATAAGGCCTCAGGAGCTGAATGTTTAACACAACGTACCTTGATCCGTCTTCTAAAAACCCTTTAAGCCGTTCCTCCTGAAACGTTGTAGAAAAAAAGTTATAGCGAAAATTCCACGGTGTCTCAGATGTAGCAGCGAAACCCCAAGACCTTCAGCTCTGATTCCATATGTTGAGAACCAAACATCAATATAGCATAGAAAAA
This sequence comes from Picea engelmannii, assembly GCA_009831015.1. NCBI lineage: Eukaryota > Viridiplantae > Streptophyta > Pinopsida > Pinales > Pinaceae > Picea > Picea engelmannii. The sequence goes on along the minus strand of ML804356.1, from coordinate 161,022 downwards.
CCTCAAGAAAAGTACTCAACGCCTTGAAAAAGAGATAATATCAGATAATAAGCCTCTTTGAAGGGGAAACCTCCTTTTACCCCACTTAAATGTTCAAGTACAAGATGATTCCAAATGAAAATGTCTCCTTCGTATATATAGGAGACTAGGAGGTTTTAATGGCCTAAAGCCGACATAAATAAAATAACATTACTAATCTAAATCACAACTAATGGCCTAAAGCCGACATAAATAAAATAACATTACTAATCTAATATGCCCCAATTAAGTGGTAATGAGCCAATATTAGGGCTTAACATTTCCCCAACTTGAGTTCATAGAATTCTTTAGTCTTTTCGTCGAAATACTTTTCCGACAGATACTTCTTCCTGAAGTATTTCTCAAACCGTTCCCAAGACATGCCCTCTTCCTGAATTTCTTTTACATTCTTAAGATCTTCCCACCAAATGGAAGCTTTTCCATTCAAGTTGAAGGTGGCTACTCGAGCCTTCAAATTTTCTGAGAAGTCATGGAATCTGAAATACTTCTTTAGTCCAAGCAACCAGGCCTCCACTTCCTCTCCCTTCTTTATTTCACCATCGAAAAAGGGTGGTTTGACCTTCCTGAATTCTTCGAGATTATGACTCTTGGAATGCTTTTGCTTCTTACGTTTTCTTCGAGAATAAGAACTAGTTCTGTTGCTAGAAGATCCCTCCGAGTTGCCAGCTTCCTTTCCAAAGGAATCGTCCGATGCTTGTCCCTTATCTCTAGGGTGGACCTTCCTCGAGGTGCTCTTCCCAGTGTGGCCACTTAAAAGACCACGTTTTTGTATCTCAGGTGGACTTCGACTTTTCTTTGTCTGTCATCGGTCCGCTGGACTAGTGTCAGGTTCATGCTGCAATTGTCTTTGTATGTCGGATAAACTCTGCAGTAAGACTACATTAATTTATGTTTTCTTCTCTTGCTATTTTATCATCCTCTTGTTGTCGGCCTTCTAGCTCTATAGTTCGACCATGAGGCTCCTCACAATCTCATCTAGATCTGGAGGGGTCCCTATCGCCCTCCTTTCGTCAGACTCTTTGTCTCTATTGTGGGAGCCATCTTCCACTTCGTGGTGAGTCACCATTCTATGCATCTATAGTTTCCTGTGGTTGATCGTCCGCTTGTGTGCAAAAAAAAAAAAATGCTTGTTGTTAGTCAATATTTATATTCATTCATAACCGGCGCATAGTTCATATTTTTCACATGCATACACACAATAGGAGTTTTCATTCTTAACTTCAACTTGTGATTAAGGGGGTTAAGATAGAGGGTTACTCCTTTTAAGAATACTTCGAATGGAGTCTTTGCGCAACCCGTTCATGAGCCCAAGTAGGCCAAGTGTTGTAACCAGGCTTTGATACCAATTTTTCACACACCCACTATGGCATAATATATTTTTCGCCTTTTTCTTTCTCTTTCTTTATCGAGGGACAGAGTCCCCGAATTCCTACGAGGTCCTAGCATAGGCTAGGTCTTTCGATCAAGACCTTCACTAATCCAATCCATTGGTTCTTTCATTGAAAATCTGTCATGTACAACTCAAACAGCAAGCACAGGCTTCACCTCCAGGTGATCATCGGTTATGACCCCGGGCTAAGCCAAGGGGATCCTTTCGCATTTCGTGACTCAGCGATGCCTGAGAGTCGAGTCTTTCGACTCTTCAAACCCTGAAACCCAAAATTGTACCTTCGCTGAGATCGACAGCTACGAATCTCTACCCTGGTCCGACGGTCCTGGCCGTATCGGGACTTCGGAAACCGAGAGTTCGAAATGCAAGAGGGTCGAGTTCTTCGACTCTTCAAACCCTGAAACCCAAAATCCTATTCACACTAAGCCGACTTGGAGTTTCACATACTGGGTCTTCGCGTACCGGGATTTCCCAACTTGCGAAGATGAGGGGTTCATACCCTTGGGTTCCCGGGTGCCGAAACACCGAAATCAATTCACACTACACCACTTCGGGATTTCACATACCAAGTTTTTGCGATGTGCGAAGACGAGGGGTCTCACACCTGGGTTTCCTGGAAGCTGAAACTCTGAAGCCCATTTATACTAAGCTCTTTTTGGGGTTTCGCAGGTCAGTATTTCGCGATGTGCGAAGACGAGGGTTCTCGCACCTGGGTTTCCTAAAAGCCGAAACTCTAAAGCCCATTTACACTAAGCTCTTTTCGGGGTTTCACATGTTGGGATTTCGCGATGTGAAAAGACGAGGGGTCTCACACCTGGGTTTCTCGGAAGTTGAAACTCTGAAGCCCATTTACACTAAGCTCTTTTCGAGGTTTCATAGATCGAGATTTTGCGATGTGTGAAGACGAGGGGTCTCGCACCTGGGTTTCTCGAAAGATGAAACTCCGAAGCCCATTTACTTCACGACAGGGGCAAGGTAAATTTGCGGATTTGCTACAATGGTAGTCTTTTCAAGGGACTCACTCTGACTCTGGAAGATGGGGTACTTTCCCGAAAAATGTGGCTTCGGGATGATGAACCAAGGCATAGTACGAGTCAAGTTAGATGGGTCAATCCTCAGGGGAATGGACTCGTATCCTGAACTCATACATTCTATACATTAATCGATTTGTAGTTATATCAGTATAAGCATGCATCCATTATTTCCAATCAAAACACAAGGAAAACACTTATATACATAAACTATTTACGAGCATATAAAAATGAGCATGTGGTCGTGACATTTAATTCCAAATGCAAGACATAACACTTATCATAAATTTCAAACGTGATGTGAATGTTGAGAGGGATGCTCGTTTCCACCCAACCGTAGGCTCAGTGATTCCAACCGAATTTACCACTAGCCACCCCCGAGCTAGACCACGATGCTTTGAGACTCAATCTCATGCTTCCAGCTCAACGGAAGTCAAGGACGAAGGTTACTCCCCTTCTCCTCTGTTCATGACTCTCTGTATTTTTCAGAGTTCCTCTAGTTCTCCTTCTGTGATTCCTATCGCACCTACTCTCCCTCCCCCCCTACCACACTTCCTCTCTTGCCTTTTTCCCTGCAAGATTGTGTGTGGCATGAATTCCCCTATCCGTGGTCAGGTTTGAGAGCTTCTACGAATGGGCGTTTCTCCCCCATCCCCTCATTTACTCTTGAGGAGCCTCCCCACCTACCATCCTGGCAGGTAATTCATTCTGGGGTCAGAGAGTGAGCTTTGGTTTTCCGATCACGTACAAACCAGTACGGTTTTGGTTCGGTGGAAGTTAACATAGCCATTCCCGGCCCCTTCCACCACCTCTCATCAACCATCGTGGTCTCTTTCAGCACATCCCCCTCCCAGAAATCATGCAACATATATTCATGATATAATTTACATTAATCGACCTTTTATACAAAGCTCTGCCAAATCAAGCATTCACATCTTTGAGTTTTCGATAGTTCTTGGCCAATGTAGTTATTTTTACAGACTGGGGGAAACAGGGTGTTACACTAAACTAGTTCGTTGACCCTACAAACATAAAAAGTCTAATTATTTTTAGATTTAGAGTTAATTTTTATGGCTTGTCTTAAGTCAAAGGTTATGAAAGTGAAACTAGTGAGGTTTGAAAGACGAAAGAAAAATAAACAGAAAGCTGGAAACAAAATAACTTCTTCTTGACTCAAATCTTAATCAACTTTTCAAACTAAAAATTTCTAAGATCTTTCAACAACAGACTCAAAACAGGATTTCAATCGACTACAAGATATTTATCGTTTACCTAAACCGTCGAGAACTTATGAAAGCAAAGACTTTTCCTGGTTACTAATGCAAACCAAAACTATTTAACCAAACAAAGAATTTTTTTTTTTATTTGAATGCTCACAAAGCAAAAAAGGAAAAATATCAACAAGTAAAGACCAAAAAAACCTCTAGCCTAAGTGCAGATCGCAAAGAGTCTCTCTAAAAACAACACACAAGCAGAGTAAAAAGGGATTCTCACACTTGTCTAAAAAACCTTATAAAAGGAAATTTTTGAGGAAAACTTCTTAATGAAAAAGAAAGCTATTACTGTGATCAAACCTAAGTTACTGACTGCTATGACAAAGACCCAAAAAACCTGAGAGGTATAACTCTTGACAAAGGAAAGGATGGTTGCCCCTCCTTAACCAACAATTTTATCAACAGGCACACTGTTGACAGTTCGACAGCTAGCATGTGCACGCGCGTTGTGTAAGGTGCAAACCTTTTGCAGGCCGCGTGTACCTCTACAAATCTTCAAAAAATGAAAATAAAAGCAATCAAGTACTGGTAGAGACTACTGGTATTGAGAACCAGACACTCTTGAAGACTCAGAAACTCTCTTAGACAGAAAAAAGAAAATAATTCAAAGAAAATTTCATAGCACAAACCAATCTGAGGTGAAACCTAAGCTATAAACTGCAAACAACAAAGACTAGAATGAGTTCCAGAAAACCCCTGGGAAGAATTACTTCTGATAGGGGAGAGGATGACTGCCTCTCTAAAGAAATTTTCTGAAATCATACACGTGACTGACATTTCCTCAGCTAGTGTGTACACACAGACTGTGTGAAGGTAGGGAGCAAGTACACGCATATAGACCTTATATAGGCCGTGTGTACCTCTGTGGGTCTCGAAGAAAAAAAAAATGCAGTCAAGCAAAGAAAAAGAGATAACTGGTATGGAAGACAAGAATATCTGCTAGCTCAAACTTTTGCAGAAACTTTAAAAACAAGGAATGAAACCAGGTTTTTTAAAAATACCCAAGAAAAAATGTTCCCAAAACCCTAGAGATCCCCAGTACGGTCGCCAATTATGTTGTGGGTGGGAATCCCTCCTACGGACTTGCACTTAGGGTTTTATCATGCATGCAAAAAAGACCTAAAGATTCCTACTTTTTACCATCATCCCGGACCTAATCCCCATTATTCTTAAGCAAATACACAGTTAAGAAGATCAAGTGAACATACCTTATTTCCAGTGTTTGATATCGATCCTTCTTCATGCTTGGTCGCTCTTTGACTGCAACTCTCCTCCTAAGGCTGACCTGCATTCACAAAAGACAAACAAAGAACTCCACATGCATTTGATCTACGGATTAATGGGTTGGAGATTTTAATCAATGTGTATGCAATAAACAATGAAAACCTCATATGGTGGGACGGGAAAAGTACTTCTTTATTATTAACTTCACTAAAGAAACTTACAATAATGAAGCCAACCACTACTCCATGAACCTGGTCCTAGGCTCCTCTTCAACTTTCCTCCAACTGCTTTGGTCTATACTTCTCTTTGCACAAGGATGGCTAAAGGTTGGGACAAGGGGAATGCTCAATTGGGCATATTCTCTTTACTGTGATTTTCCTCCTTTCAAATGGGACTCTTACCCCTTCTTTTAGAGGCTAGAGGGAGCTAGGTATTTGGTAGAATGACCGGCCATGCATGGCCAAAAGGTTTACTTATCTTTCCCAAAGCTATGTGTTCTGTCAGTAACTTTCCTTTTTCCATTCTTTTGTAGGTACACGCAGGTTGTATTGGAGCAGCTAGAGTGTACACGCTTGCAGTAATGGAGCAAGGCGCGTGGGATTTTATAAAGAGGGTTTTTTAACCAGAGTTTTTCAGTACTGGCTTGCCAAAGAAGACATATGGGATGGCCTGATGTCAGGTAAGTATGTTTGGTGCAGATAAATGATGTAATATTTCGAAAAAAAAATTGATAGTGTTCTTATGTGTTGTTTAGAAAAGGAACAATCGGAGAAAGTACTATCTGAACTTCATGCAGGTGAAGTCGGTGGTCACTTCGGTGGAGATACCACTGCTCAAAAGGTGCTAAGAAATGGGTACTATTGGCCCACTTTGTTTAAAGATGCCCATATGTTGTGTCATAAATGCATAATCAGTCAAAAGGTTGCAGGACGAGTGAAAAAGGCAGGAAGCCCTTTGCAGCATGTTACTGTAGATTCTCGTTTTCAGCAATGGGGCCTCGACACCATAGGGCCAATTAATACTTCTTCTTCACAGCATCACAAGTATATCCTTATAGCAACGGACTATTTTACTAGATGGTCCAAAGCTACACCTTTGAAAGTGGTAAACACAAATCAGGTAGTATCTTTCCTCAACTCTCATATCATCGCTCGATTTGACATTCTCGAATGTCTGGTTTTTTATAACACCTCTTACTTTTCATCCCTTGATATGAACGTCTTTGCTTTGGAAAAAGGGATTAAACTAAAGTACTCTGCCAACTACTACCCTAAAGGAAATGGCCTAGCAAAACCAACAAACAAAAATTTAATCAAGATCATTAAAATGACAGTTTCGAAAAATCATAAGAACTTGCACAATGCACTGTATAATTCACTTTGGGCTGATAGGGTGACCCCAAAAGCCTTTGTTGATAATTCCCATTTTTTCTTCGTCTACGGAAGAGAAGAAATTCTCCCTTCGCATGTTTTACTTCCTTCCCTACAATTATCGCAGAAATTCCAAGAAGAGGAGTGCCCTCCTCTAGAAAGTCGAATCAATGCCTTGTTAAAGCTGGAGGAAGTAAGAGCACAAGAAAAGCAGAAATTGGATCAACATCAACAAATCGTAAAAAGATGGTTTGATTCAAATTCTTCTTCGGATAGAATGTTTTATGTCGAAGACTTGGTTCTCAAGTGGGACAAAGCTCACGAGGGAAAGGGGGAACACACCAAGTTCTAGAATCTGTGGTTGGGACCATTTGTAATTTCTAAAAAAATAGGTCTCATCTCTTTCTGTCTGCACAATTTGGAGGGACAGCCAGACACTTTCCCAGTGAATGGCCAAGCTCTCAAAAGGTATTTCTCCTGATGATTCCAGATGCACCTATTTGTACATATTTTTATATTTTAATTTTCTTTTTTGTTTTTTTATTTTGGTCCTTTTCATTTTGTTTGATTTTGATTTTTTTTTTTTTTTTTGAATAATCATATCTGTGTCACCATTTCGTTCATTGAAGGCAAATCATAATTTTTATCCAAGAGCAACAGTTGATGACATTTTCAAAATGCCAGTGATGTGAGTGTTAAAACTCAAATCAACATAAGAAAATTTATTTTCAAAATAGTGCTCCTGGTTTCTCTTTAAACTTACAAGAAGACACGATTATCATTAATAAAACTCTTAACGCTGTCTATGTTTTTAGGAAAACAAACAATTTTACCTTCATATCCTTGAGATGGTTTCTTAACAAAAATATAAGTGTTCAGATCATGATGAAGGCCTTCAAACGAGAAGATAAATTGTATGAGATCGAATTCTGGTTTCGAAATCTGAAATTTTCAGTATCACCCCGTTCTCTTGAATATCATAAAGTTTCTGCAAAATTATAAATTAATTCTAGAGAGTTGAAAGCATTGCAAGGTGTGGGAAGTGTTTACAAACCTACCGAGACACTGAATAGTTCTGCTGGCAGCGGGTAAATGCATGCATGATACCAATGCAACTTTGTTGGGGTACTGAACAGGCTTGTTGGCAACAAAGCAATGTCGGGTTTAAGAAAATTTGCAGGTGTGTCCTTTTGAATTGATCAAAAGTAAATTTTTCCTTTATCATGAATGGATGAATCTTGGATAGGATAGAGGTATTAGAGTGGGTTAAATGACACCCTTGTCAAGGCTATGGATGCTTGTTAGCAGCAGTGGCCCTGTCAATAGTATCGAAGTCGATTGCCTAAACATCATCTCCCTCGTAATCTAGATTCAATACCAGATTGCATTTTTTACAGAAACACATCTGATATTGGACTATGTTATTTTCTGAGTTTTGATCACAATGCTCGACTTGTTGTCAATTGTTTCTCAAATTTCCATTCTTTTTGATTAATCCTAACATGAAATTTTTGGTGATGCAAAGATAACTGCTTCGCCCAGTACGTCGCCATTGTTGGCAGCAACACATGATTTTGATATTGTACACGATTGAAAGAATTTGCATGTTTCTGTAGTTTCCATCACCTCATTTTTTTTAAACATTTTTAAGGGTTTCGAATGACTATTGGGTGAAAGCCTACCTTATTAATTTTTAGTGTTTCAATTTTCGATTGTTTTATTTTTAATTCATGACTAAAAGAATGAATTAAACATAAAACTTGGCTTGTTTTGATGATTTTATGCCTTAGAAATATCTTTTAACAAGTTATCCATATGTAATTGAAATTTAAATCTAATTAAATGGTTGTTCGATCCAATTTTTTTGTGTTAATACGATTATTATTGTTTCAATGGTTTGATATTTCATTATCGAACTACTCGAGTACATGAAAAAACTTTGGTTAACTATTTGGTATTTTCTTTCATGAGTTTAATGGTTGCATCAACGTTCATGCAAATGAATACAAACCCGTTGTACTCACGTTCTCACCTTACCTGGCTGACACAAAACATTAATGAGCCTATTCATTATCTCCATAGGGTTTGGTACTTTGTAGTTATGGCACTCATCACAAGAGATGGTAGGGGATACGATGAACCTTCTGGTTTTCATTCCTATTTTTCGAGTTATGATAACCCTCAAGATCTACTATTTTCATGCTTCTACTCTCCATTCGGACTTGTTTCTGTTGCTCACATGATTCGAACCTAAAACTATTTAGAGTAATCTTTGTTGCATTTTGGTTACAGTTTTCATGGCATCTGTCGTTCGCTTAGAGCCGAACGGATGCCAAGCCTTACTTTCTCACGACGATGAGATTGAGGACCTAAAAAGTCACGAATGGGATATATTCCTTAAGAAATTTGAGGGTTATAATCTTCAGGTGGCAAAAGCCTGTGCACAAACCTTCGATGGTTGCCAAGCTAAAATTGGAGACATATAGTTAGAATTGACTGAGGAGTTCATGAGCAAAGCAATAGGGCTTCCATCAAAGGGTGAAAGGTGGTTCAAAAACACCCGAATTGAAGGAGTCCCGTGGAGTCTGTTTATGACATCCCGAAAGATTAATTGTTGTGTAAAAGGTATTCCTATATCCCTGGTAAAACCTAGATGGCATAGTTTATTGTTAATTCTCAAGCAATTTGTGACATGCGAAGGTCGATACAGACTGGTCTTCCTCTACCATATCTGTTTTCTCATGAATTTCATAGGATGTCCAAATGATATAAACGATAGGGTGTCGATTCAAGCCTGTTCCATCACGGATTGGTTAAGATATTGTTGATATACCACCTGTCGAAAATAGGTGACAATTGGGAGAATTTTTTGATGAGGAATGGCTTTGCCTAGACTGATCCTACAACAAACCTTAACTTAGACAAGCCATTGTTTGAAGACCAGTTCGGTATTTCAATCAATGGACTAGATTTTACTAATAGAAACCCTCTAGACGAAGGGACGCCAAGTAAGTCTTCACCTGCAAGATTTCCCGAGAAAGAGATTGATGAATTGAAAGTGATTGACCCTCTTGTGCATGTGATTGATGCTAGCCTGAATGTTATTATTAAGTCGGATGTCAAGAAACCTTGCAAAGGAACAAAACAAAAATGCACAGACTTATGGTTCAATAACAAGAGGGTAGGTCACCTAACCTCTAGGAAACTAAGGAACTAAAACAAAACTCATCTGAGCTCGATCTCTTCAAACGAGATTGATGAGGGTTCGGATCCTAAGATATAAGACTTCCTAGCATGAGAAGATCCGAAAATTCAGGGTTCCAAGCAAGAGGTTATCATTCATACCAAACTATATGATTTCATGTCAAATTTACCACCATGCCTTAAAGGTAAAAAATAATTCTCAGGTATTCAACAACATCTGAAGAAAACAATAGTTAAGACTGAAGCATCCTTGGTTGATTATGTATACTGTGATGGTTGTTTCGAATAGATTGAATGGTACTATACCGACATTCCTCTCCTATAGGCCAGAATTAAAACCCTCACTGCTCAGAATGGTTTGTTGAAGCAAGAAATACACTATCTCAAAGCACATGCAGACAGGGAGACTAAACGTATCAAAAGGTCTAGAAACATAGTCCTTAAAAATGTGACCAATGTCAAGGCAATAATAAACTCTAAACTGATTGATCCATATTTAGTCATTTTTTAATGGTAAAACAATTTTATTTTCCTTTCATTTTATTCCTGTTATCTAATTCGAAATAAGTCGATTTGAAGTTTGATTTTATTTACTAAAATTAAGACTGGCTACAGAATCTTTGATTCTGTAGCCAAGTATCTTTTAAATAAAAAATTAATTATTAGTAATTGTTTTCCTAATTTATCAAATTGGTTTTGTTTTCTTAGGAAATGAGAGATTCTGCTGCTAATTATTGGGAGGAAAGATTTTCAATTATATGCCTAAGTGATTAGTAGTTTCTTTTTCTAGATGTTTTATAAAAACTTTGTTTTAATAAACCAACTCTGTTATAAGTGGTTTTTCAACCCACTATTTTTGCAATATTACTTGATTTTGGGAGATTCAACTCTATCCTATGAGATAGGATTATTTGGATCCCAGATTAATTTAAATACTATTCACATTGTTAGTGAAAGGCATCTTTTTTTGAACAGATTATGGACATGTAATTCTCAGAACTATATGGATAAGTGGTTTGCATTTTGGCTTTAGACCAGTGTGACACTGTTCCATTTATGTTTTGCCTTTTATATTACGATATATCGATATGTTACACAACTTTAGTCTCATTAGCATATGATGTTTCATTTTATTGAGTGCTTTAAAATTTTKTCTATAACTTGTTGTTTCATATATTATGAYKGTGATCGTTATATCAATTTTAATATCATGATTTACRTTTGATGTTTAGTTGGTGTATCAAATGAATGCTTCACATTAAGATTTTTGTTAGTGTAATCATTCATAATTACAAGGTCACTGGACCTACATGTCTACTATTATGTTCTTATATCCTAGTTGTCAATAAACACTTGAGTTTATTCTGGAGATGTTAGTAAAGGCCTGTTGCAGATTTATCTCACAGGMAAGATAGCTGGAAGTATGGATTGCACAGGGATACAGACACAGTATGAGACTAATCTTAGGTTATTTTTATTCAGATTCAATTTATGTTATTAGTTTGTTGATTAATAAAATAAGATAGTTTAAAATGGTTGTGACTATTATTCTGTTCTTGTTTTAGATTATGTTTTATTAGTATTTCCTTTTTTTTTAAGTTCTTAGTTATTAGTATTTCCTTTATTAGCAATTCCAAAACACATTTATTTCGCAAGAAATCCACCAAAACTTGCAATTTGTAATTAATCTGTTCATAATAACATGTTCATATTTATGTTTATGTTTGAACATTTGTAAATAATTAGATTCTTGTACATAATATCATAGTTATAGTTTTTAAATAGTTTATTTTCTTTCTTTATTTTAGGACCCTAGTTGGATAACAGAGCCATTTAACCCGTCAGGGTAGATCACACCAAACGGCTTGGGTTAATTAGACAACCTCAGTTCGGATCTATCCTTCCAGTTGACAGTGTGTCATTTTCGCCCGTCAACATATGGTTACGCCCCCTCTATTGGCGCCTTTTGTTGATGGTATGTGGTCCCACGCCTTGGTATGGAGTAAAGGTTATATGCAACCAAAGAAACCATGGGCTGGGAATTATCCCCAACCCCTTTCCACCCCCATACATATTGCATTGCATTTTATATACTATAAAGTGGGTTTTATTACCCAAGTTCTAATGTTGGCGCGTTGGTCATTGGACCTTTACCCAAATCATTACTCTACCAAATGGTCATGGGTTATAATCCCATGATCTCCAAAACTTTTAATCTACCATCCAATGATAGGGTGCCATGTGGTAGCCCACATCTGGGCCATGTGGCACCTCTTCATTTGCCTGAAAAGTGCCACTTGTCAACATCTGAGAGGATCTATCATCTGCCCAGTCAAACTGTTGTTGGGTTGCCACATGTCTCAATGATATGTCAGCATTATGATGTCATCATGACATCAGCATTGACTTTTTTCCTGTTGACTTGTTGACTTTTTACCTATTTGGGAAAATGGTCAGAGTGCGATAACTCTCGCATACAACATTCGTTGGGGAAAGTAAATATATGAACAGAATCAACGCAATGATCCAGTCGCAATGGAATTGGTTTCATCTGATTCCGAGAAATTTCATTTTTTAGCCTTTTCTAGACTTGGGGCGCCTCCTGGATCCGATTTTGGATCAATAGTCATTGCTAGATTGTTTAACAAACTGCAATTTGGTTGAAAATGAACTACTTGATCCTTGGTAGTTTGGTTTTGATCCTCCTATATAAGATCTACAAAGTGGTGTCCAAAATGACAACGCAATGTCTTGCAACAATCATAATGTTAACAATAGATCTATTTAGTGATAAATATAAGGATTACTTATGCTTTGAGACAAGATAAGGAATGCAAAAGAGAAACATGTGTTAGAAGTTAGGCACTTTTAGAAAACTACTCGGAAAACACATTATTTTATGGGTAAATGACTAATAATGTGATAAATGACTTGTTAACCAATCACAACCTCTCTAATGTCACTACATAATTTTGATCTATGGAACAACTCTATGAAATAATGCACCTCATGTGTATATTATTTCTATTGTAAATATGTGCTAGTCATCTCATAGTATTCCAAACATAGAAACACCAGATTTAGGATTATCTAGAAATCTTTTTAACCATGTTTTTGAATTCTCAAGACAATATATGTGTCATCAATTGATCTCTTTGAATGCTCAGTGTGTCAGCTAAAACACATGCATTTCAAAGTCCAACAAGTCAACTACTAGCTATCGAAAGTAATTCAATAACATCTCATAGTAGAGCATAATGAATGTATATTATACCCCTAAGTTATACCATACACATAGAGTGTCAAAAATTATCTTACATATAAATCTTGATTCGTTGGGGAACAATAATACTTGGAACAAAGTTGTGATAATTATAGCACGTAATTATGTAGTATATGTGATAGTGCATTCTACACTATCAATAATACTAGCATATTATAACACAAACAAAATAGTCACATTCTGCGCCATGGCCATTAAACACTTCTAAAATGGTATGCAACGAATCTCATATTTGCAAACAAGCAATTTTGACCCACCAAAAATGAAGGAACTCTAACTTGGTTAACTAAAAAAATGAAAATCGTGAAATAATATACATAGAGTAAAAACACCATAGATGGCCTAGTTTTCTATTGGAAGCTCTAATTCACTTGCATTTGGCATATGCCAGCCTATTCAAATTTAATACGCAACCTACCTTGTTCCTTGTTTTAGTACATGCAATAGTTATGGGCATAGGATAGGGGGTGAAAGTTCATGTACGGTCATAGGTAGCTCTAGGATTCAATCCTAGGGAAGAGTTATCATTCTATGAACCATTCAAAGAAGAAAAAAGAGAGTTATGGGAACTATATTGGTTGTAGTCTAAACGTTCTACATTTTGGCCCTTTTATGACAATTTTTTTTGTTTAGTTTTTCCCAAAATTTGACAAGAAATTGTTGGTCTTCAAATTCGAGGGACTAAGTTTGTATAATCAGAGTGCCCCAAGGGTTTTTCAGCACACTAAATCCATTTATGCATTCAAAAATGTAATTTAAACAACAAAAAACTGTGATTATGTCCAGATTTATGTCACCGGATTCCGATGAAAAGGGCCAAAATGTAGAACAGTTAGACAACGCCCACTCTATTGTGTCGACATGGGGAGATATCAATTTATGTAAATCATCCATTAGACTCAACCTATTGTAATTTCATCTATAATTGGATCATAGAACTCATTTAGATAATAAAAAAAAARAAGGGCATAATCTACTTTACATAACTCAACAAAAGTGGATGGTATAAAACCAATCTTTACACCATTAGGTGTTGGAATTGTGGGATCAACCTAAAKAGGTGTCCTATTGTCTTGAACCCCCACTAATGTTTCAAGGGACAAAATCTTCCCATATGGAATAGTAACATCATGTTTTCTTAAGTAATGGTTAGTCCAATATCTCCTATTTTGAGGCTAGTTTCGACCTACTTCCATTTTCCATTTATGTGTACTTCCATGAATAACACAACACTCCTTCCATTAGAATCATATGCGGAAAGCATAATTCCTCATATATAGCAGTAGCATCATAACTATCAAAAGGATGGGTGTTTGAATGACTGGTTAGCACAGGTCTCATACAAAGTACCTAATTTCGATTGTAAGGGGACTTGTCTTTAACTAGAAGGTGTCCACCAAGGGGAAAATCACTTATATATTAGCAAAGAAATGCCTAAACCTAATAAATCATAGCGAACTATTGGTAGGAATAGATAAAAGAGATGAAAACCTAAAATGAGTTATGTAAAGAAATTGAATCGAACTGGTTGTTCCCTTCACATTTGTATCGGCCTACATCTACTAACACTTAGTGTACCGAAGCTTAACCTAAAGCTAAAAAAGGGCTAGTAATGTCTAAATGATAAAGAAAGCTAGTTTGGAGGGGACTAACAAAAATCATTTACTTGATTTCCCTATATCTTTTCCATATGTAACAAACGTTGGTGCTAAATACACATGTGTTTAACATGCCATTATTGCTCGATTGACATTCAACACGTAGATGTAGGTTTTAATAAATATCTTCACATTGGACCCGTGCATGCATTCAAGGCATGAAGCAAGTTTCCATCATCCATTTGCCAAATATCAAACATGTGTGAATTCATGGGTAATGCATGGATGAGATGTTGCACATTTGTCATTGCATTGATGGCCTATGGAAGAAACACACTCAACAACAATAGAGATTAAAATCATAAAACTATGGGAAACCATTGAACAACTAGTACACCAAGGGAAACTACAATGTTCAAACCCTCACTCTTCCCCACATGCTTTTCTCATTGATTACCATCCCTAAAACAATCATTGCATAATCAATCTAATTTATATTTATTAATTTCTATTTATTATTTATAGGTGCTGTCATTAATAAACAATATCAATTATCAAAACAATGGTCGCAAAAGTCTAGAAATACATATTATAGATGTATTATAAAGTAATTATATATCACTTAATATGGAACAATGCAATCACATTAACATAATATTTATAATAATATTTTAAAATTGACATAATATTTATAATAATATTTAAAAAATTAAAATATATATGTAATTTTAATAATAATTTAAAAATTAATATAATATTTATAATAATGATAAAAATATTTAAATATTTTATAAAAATCTCTAAAGTTTAGATTAAACCATTAATTTAGTTTTTTAATTAAAAGAGTCATAATATTAATATAAATATGATAAAATATAATTTAAACTTTTTCCTTTTTATTTGTGTATTTTCAATATAAGAAAGTGCCACACATTATAGTGATCAAAATAAAGCAATCTCCAATGACTTGCATTCATAGATATTACTCATTTATTTTATAAAAGCAAGATAGAAAGAAAAATAAATAAATAGAAAAAACATTAATAATTATAACAAATTTTATTGAGTTAGAAACACATTTATAATTATAATAAATTTCTTTTAAATAAAACCCGTTAGAAACACACTTATAATTATAATAAATTTCTTTTAAATAAAACCCTTAGATGTAATTAAAAACCCTCATAATTGTTGTGAAAATAATTATAAATTTCTTTAAAATAAAACCCTCATAAAAGTGTAATTAAAAACCCTCATATTGTAATTAAAAGAAGCCTACCGTATAAAATAGTGAATTTGGCGCTGGCTACATATATAATTTCTAAAGAGTGAAATAAACAACGGAGATACCGACAAATTTTTTATTTTTTTTTGTTTCACATCGTCATCAAAATTCAAGATTCGAATCCGACAAGGCTTCGAATCCAACGGAACATTCTAACGCGTTGAAGTGACGTCAGAGAAGTCGCTGCTGCTACAAAGAAACGCTCCCTTGCAGTTCTATAGATTAAATAAACCCTAACGAGACAAAGGGTAGTTTCTGTTTCAATTCTACAATTAGTACCATGTGGGAATGTATACAAACATTCTGCAATTAGTAACTTAAACAAATCAATAATGCGAATACTGTATCTTCTAGCATTTTCAACTAACAATATCTTCCAGCATTTTCAACTAATAGCGGCCATAAAAAGAGCAAACCTGTATCTTCCAGCATTTTCCAGTAATACCGGCCACAACGTTTTATGTAGCACCTTTTATGTGCTTGTTGTGTTATACATCACGAATGAATGATTCAGGGAACCGCTAAAGTGTATCATTTGCGGCGAACGAGAAAAGCAATCAGGGAGCCGCGAACGAGAAAAGCAATCACGAGCTCGAGGTACTCTCCATAATTCGTAGCGGCTCTGTTCGCAATCCTCGCGAAATATTCATCTATCAAATATTCATTCCACCTCAATATTCTTTGAAATTACAGAGTGTTTCCAAATTTTTGAAATTATAAATCATACATCCACCAGGAATAATCTCTTCTGCTCTGCCTTGTCAGCCTTGCACGCAATCTCCTTCGCAATTCGATGTTTTTGTTTTGAACATCAATCGAATCTGTGCCCAAAATTAGTTGATAATCGATCAGAGCCAGCGTGGAGCTTGCCCAACCGTCACCCAAAACCTGGATCTGTTCCACCATGGAGTCTGCCCAACCGTCACGGAAAGCTCGGATATGTGCCACGTGGTCTTTGTTAACCGTCCGATTCGCTCCACGAGAACCGCCGTCGGATCTGTGCCACGTGGAGATACAATCCGTACCATTTTCGTCGTACGGTATGCCAACTTTTCCGTCCGATTGTCGACACGTGGTAGAGATCCGATGATTAGATCCAACGTGTTTTAAAGAGCCATGTGGCAACAATCGGACAGCCAGATCCGACGCGCCATAAACAACCACGTGGCAGAGATCAGACGGTTAGATTTGATGCTTGAAAAGGTGACACGTGGCATAGATCCAACGGCCAGATCCGACGTGTTTAAAGGAGCCATGTGGCAGAGATCGGACGGCCAGATCCGATGCATCTAAAGGAGCCACGTGGCGGGAATCGGACGGCCAGATCGCACAGTTGGAAAAGAGCCACGTGGCGGGGATCGGACGGTTAGATCGTATGGCTTTAAAAAGCCACGTGGCACCAATCTGACGATTAAATCCAACGATCATAAAAAAACCACGTGGCAGATATTTAACAGCCAAATCTGACGGTCACAATGGTGCCAGGTGGCACAAATATAACGGCCAAATCTACGGCATGAACTTAGACAAGTGTCGGAAATCGGACGGCCTGGTTCTCAGACCGTACGACCAAAATGGTACGGATACTACACTTATTTTTCACGTGGCACAGATCAACCGCTACGGATATTACACTTATTTTCCACGTGGCACAGATCCAACCGCTACAGTGGCACGAATCCTATGGGCAGGAAGCCGAGGTTTAGAAAGAACCACGAGGAGCCGAGCAGACGATTCGGCGTGGCACAGATTGATTAGAGCCGAGCAGACGGCCGGGCGAATGCGAACTGTATGTTTTGTCGCGCGATTGATAGTTCAGTCCTCTGCACAATCCATATTTCCTAGCAGCTCTGTTCGCAATCCATATGTGTTGTCGCACGATTGATTAGAGAAAGGAGATTATTCACCTGAATTTTACAAGCTTTTGCAATTTTCATTTGAAGTATCAAAAAGTAATTTTCTACTTAAATCATAATCCATTAGAGTCTGCACTGAAAGACTAACCATTCGATCCAATGGTTTATTTGAGCATTGCCGACTGGGAGTCATTTGAAGATGGTGGAATTGACTGGTTGAGATTTACGCTCATATGGAATTTTTAATTATATATTTAATAGCCTATGTTTATTATTTATGGAAATATTTTGTATTCACTTTTTTATTTATTAATGTAATTATAAAAATGTCTTTTAATTTTTAATTATATATTTAATAGACTATATACTTAAGAGTTGGTTTTTAATTTAATTGTGTATCTTAAAATTTGTTACTTAAGAGTTGGTTTTTAATTTAATTGTGTATTTTAAAATTAGTTTTTTATTTTGAAACTTGTAATTTTAATATGGTAATTTTAGAGCATTCTGAAATTGTTTTTTTATAATAATATACTTTTTTTTTTCTTCCATATTTTTATTATTTTATTTTCAATTTTCAATTTCAGATTTTCATCATCATAGAGAAGATATCATTTTGGATGTCCTGAAGTTTTAAACATTTATTTTAGTCTTTTCTCCAACCTATTTTTAAGTTGGAAAATGGGATAGAAACAACATGTGTAAAATTTTATTAATAATGATGTTGACTTGATCTTCCCATGAGATCCCTAAAATTTATTAAGCACTTAAAAAAATAAAAATAAATATTCTTCATAGTATTATTTCTACATTTGCACATAGTAAAATGGAAGTATCAAGACCGTTGAGTAATCAACTTATGAAAATCAAACTAAATATTGTTTTGAACATAGTAAAATGAAAGTCTCAAGGTCCTCGAGAGTAATTAAATACAAAACTTTGTAAAATTCATTTTTATATTATTAAGAACATAGTAAAATGAAAGCATCTAAGATCTTAAAAAATAATTAAATTATGAATTTACTAACATCATGTTTTATATTATTAGAGAGAGGGCATGTTAAACAAAAGTGATGATAGTCCTCAACTTCCTTTATATTTTAAGGTGTTTTGGAGTTGCTCCAACAATCAATTTCACTATGGAGATCATAAACATTAATAATCCCAATCTCATTGTCATTTTGCTTTTTAAATTCATATAATATCTCAAAAATAATTTGTATCCACCATATTATGATGATTGATAAAATATTTGTGATATTTCAACTACTTTTTATTAATGATTTTTATTATCATCCTTGATATTAACTTCAAACTTCACTTGCATAAAATATTTAGTATTACAAATTTGATGATTTACTTGGTATTTTTTATTTCTTTAAAACTAAATTTGAAATATGAATTTGATCACTATAAGTATTAAAACTTTACACCACATCTATCATAGTTTTGGAGTTTGATGACTTTATGATTATTTTTCACAAATAACACATTTCACTAAATTTGATTTTGATAAGAATTTATGACATTATCAATACAATCTACTTTTTTGTAATAGCATTTAGATATGTATCCATTTACTCAAAATGACTAAATAACCAGTAAATATACTAAAACTATATAAAGGACACCTAATCATGAGAATAAAAAAAACAAATATATTAGAAAATAACTTCACATGAGACAAAACTAACTATATAAAATTATCTTTGTTTGAGTATAAAATGAGTATGATTATATTTTATATATACTATCTATAATTTAATATAAGTATGGGTCCAATTTCAACTATATAAGAACTCTACGAAGGGGAAAAATATATGTAAAGTAGATTTAAGTGAGGTAAAATTGGAATAACATATTGTGAATGAGAAAAATTTATAGCCCATTCAATTAGCTCTGGTGGTTGAGTGTTGTAAATTACTAGAATAAGGTTTCATTGTGAATCCCCCCCTAGAAAATGTTGGACACACCTACCACACTTAGAGGGGGGGTGAATGAGTGTGGGGTTCTTTTTTCCAAAACTTCCCTCTTGCACAAAAACTCATCAATTAGCATTCAAAATTTATTCATTACCCATTGTTGTCATTTATAACCATTTATATGTGAGCACATATCAGCAACATATATCAGCAATATATCATCAACAAGTCATCACCACAATGAACACAAAGAACACAAGATGTATGTACAATTTT
>ML804356.1:109721-124289 GCA_009831015.1 Picea engelmannii | reverse complement strand
TTATAATTCAAAGTGAATACAAAATAAATTATTTCAATAATAAATTTAATGGAGAAATTAGAAGTGGACCCAACCCTAAAATAAGGAAAGTGGGCCAAGTGACCTAGAAGATGTTTTTAAGGAAGATACTTGGAGAGTATAAAACCCTAGATTCAATACTTCATTAGGTGACCTAGTGTGAGACTAAGGGCCTCTAAGGAATAAGGACCCTTCCTTATTGTAGGCCCCTTAGAATCATCGTGAGCGACTATCACATTATGCCCTAACGACATCATGGATCTCTCGAACTAGGTAATCGTTAAACTACAGTTCGAGCCACAGCGGGAGTGCTAGTAGGATGTGGCAGGGATGCTGCCACACCTCTCTCTCAATATCTTTGGTTGTCATGCATGACCCCTTTACTCCTAATGTGAGTCTGGTTAGCAAGCTATCATCATCCTGCATCCATCAATGAAACATGTAAGTGATAACAATCAACATCATAATATCTAGTCATATGCCACATATGTAATATCAAAACATTCAAACCATAACTGTCTTCTCCCTGAATCGATCTGGATTCCAACGAGATCCTTTGATTCCATCGACATCGTTAAATGTCCAGAGTCCTACACACTCAGGAAAACAAGTCAATAGCACATGTTGATATAAATATCATCAAATCCACAAACATCATCATGCTCCATAATCAAATCAGTCAATCATATAGTGAACTGGATCACTTGCACACAAGTGTCCATAAGAATAAGTCACATCGGCTATGCTCAAGAGCGGGATGTTACATACACCCCCTGTTGGCACAGGGGCAGACCCAGGGTTCAACGCTCAAGAGCACACCAACAAAGCCCTAACTACCAACCCTTTCAACAACACCTGCGAAGCAGATGAAGTCTCACCCGAGGTAGAGGTAGGGGTGGTTGCAAGACTCAAGTGTCTGCAACCTTAGCTAGGACACAGATCTGTGATTATCTTGCTTACAATGCACTTAGCATCAGTTATTTCCTAACATACATTCATTAATACACTTCGCAGAAAGCATAGAGCACTGCAGCAATTACTCAGATCTAGCACTTAGCAATGATAAACAGATTATACTCAATAGATTAAGCACTTAGCATCTTATGTATCATATCTAGCATGCATTCATATCTCATAAGCACAAAGCATCAATAAATCTATCTAAACATATCAGAGCACTTATCAAGAGAGAGACAAACACATCAGCACAATACACAGAGTTACCATGGTTCATCCCCACCCTGGGGCTATGTCCACAAAGTCTTCTTTATATTATCTCAGTCAAGCAGTTACAGCATGAAGCTTCAATGACCCTTACCCTGCACAAGACAAGAGATCTACATAGCTCGCTAGATCCTCTTTCCCTGGGTAGATCCAAGCACTAAGCCTTCTCACACTCTATGCACTCAACACTATTACAGCATGCACAGAGCTCTTCAGTCACACAGACTTCTAATCAAATAGATCCAATTTATGCACTAAGGCATCGACTAGACAAGGCCTCCTTTCTTACATGGCCTAGACCTCTATTTATACATAGAAAAAGGCCTAAACAAGGGTCGACATCCATTTCCCGTTACAATATTCCCAAAAAAAACCCAAAAAGGTTCCACAAAAGGTGGCTAGATCCTGTGATCTCCGCTTCGCTATGCGCTCCATCTTCGACAGGCAGTCGAAGTACCAAATGGTAAACTATGACCAAATATTCCTCAAAACTTGGTCGAGGGCCAACAGGCCCCCAACACTCACCTATGACTCGTCCTGAGTCACTCCTCTCTGGGTAAATCTACCTCGAAGGCCTTGAGCTTTTCTCGAGCTTCTTTGACCTGTTGCTTCACTACTACTTCTTGCTCGACAAAATCTTGAATGAGTGCATTACTAACTGGTCCTTCTAAGCGCTGCTCTGTTGTGTTCACGACCTGTTCCAGGTCTGTCCCTTGGCTCTCAATCTCTAAGAATAGTTGACATGCCCTATACTACAAAGGTTGAAGTTGCTGCGTCACTTCCATGACCTTGCTCTGGATCATATGAATCTGTTGTTGCATGACACGTTGTTCATGGGACCTCTTCATTTTCTCTATGGTCTGTAGGGCCTTCAGTTGTACCTGTAACTTCTCGGCTTGGTACTTCACCTCCTGGAGATATGACTCCAATTTATGCAATTCAGGGTTCTCGGATAGGTTCTCATGTATCTGTGCACTTCTACTACTTAATTGCTTACATTATTCAGTGAGTGCCTTAATCATTTCTATTGTACTTTGGGCATTCACTTCTCATTGGTCACGTTCTTCTTATGGAGTACTTGGTATAGCTTGGAGTTGTAGTTCTACTACTCTTTGTTGTAGTTGTTGAATGACTTCAGGAAGCTTCATTACTTGGTGTTCTATGGGTTCTTCTGCCTTTTGTTCTAAGCCAGTCACAGAGTGAAATGCTCTGTTGACAGCTTCTTCGATCCTGATTTGCTTCGTGAGAAGTTGCTCCTTCTCATTTTGGATCTTTGCACGTTCTTTATCAAACTTCTCTTGTATGGCCTCCTTCTATTGCTGTGTAGCTTGGCGTTGCTCTATGATTTCCTTGTGTGCGTGTTTTAGGTCCTAGGTGGCCTGCGTTGTTACTTCTTCTGCTTTCCGAAGGCGTACTTCAACTAGGTTGACAATTTTACGAAGTTGAACTAACTCGTCTCCTGCTTCGGGTTTTCCTTCTGGCATAGGCACAGTGGAGACTGCGCGGTTAGACTGGAGGGCTTGATGTACTCCTCAAAGCTCAACTTTGATTATGTCATACATCGTTTGTTTCTTAGCCTCCTACTTTTCTGTGATCTCTTCTACAGCTTCATTCAAAGTTGTGAGGAGAAAGTTGAAGTCATCTAGATTGAGTGTGGTATTCATATTGGTCACAGTCGCTTTGGCTTTCTTCTTAATGGAAGACTTCGAAGGTGACCCTTTTCTTTTCTTTAGAACTTCGAATTCATATTCTGGTTGTTGTTCAAATTATTCTAGGTCTTCGTCGTTACCTTCTTCATCTGGTGTGACGGAATTTGTCCTTACAGAGCAGCTATCCACATCTTGAACCTCTTCAGTTTTCTTCGTCTCCTTTTTCTTATTTGTCTTCTTTGTCTTTTGTGTCTTACTGGGCCCAGGTGTGTCTTGCGCAGCTTCTGGGCTGTTGATATCTGAAATATCCATTGGATCTACTGCAACGAGGAGGTCCACCGACCATTCCTTGGTAATGTCTTCAAGGCCTTCTTCTGTCAATTTATAATAGGACTGCAGTTGTTCCTGGTGCTCATCAACGCGTGGAGTTAGGTATATGAAGTGGCGGTCTGCACTAAACTTCATTAAGGGTCTGAATCTATGGAGTGTGTTTGAAGTAATGCGAGGTGTGGCTTGTATCATGGTCTTCAACTGGATGTAGTATCTGTGAAAGAAGATATTTGAATCCCATTTCCTACTCATATCTGTCGTGTACCATAATGTACTGAACTTCGCAACCAATGGTTCAAATGGTAGGGTTTCAGGAAAAATGACATCCTCTGGCATCTCCCATGCTATGAAGGTGATCAATATGAGAAGCCAGCTGAAGTGGAACTTATATCCTTGGTCTTGCGCTTCTTTGCAATCCAATTCGAGTTGATCCTCTAAGTACTTCGACCAGTTCATTTGGACTCCTTCTATGCATTTTCCTGCGAGATCAACTACCAACCCAGATACTTGTGTCGGTCTGTTCTTGTGAACTAACTTTCCTGCAATCATCTAACAGATGAGGCACACTGCGCCACTGTCAATAGAGGTTACCTTGTAACCTCATGTGCCTTTTTCAACATTTCCATATGCCTCTTTAATCTTCTGTGAAAGAGCGTGATTAGCGGTCTTTCTAGGGTAATAATCTTGCGGGTCAGGGCCCTGCATGCTCAACCCAGTGATCTGATTGATCAATGCCAGATCAATCGTTATATGTCGGTTCAACCAGAGATATCCTCCATGGTAGCTCACCAGTAGCAATTTTACACAAGCGTTCATCTCCTGGTGCCTACCAAAGTGTGGCATATTCATTACATTAAGTAAGGTGGACTGCGCGAGGTTCATTGTCCATTGTTGAGGGATGATCTTGGAATTCTTCCCCTTTGTCATCGTCATATACTTGTGCGAGGCAAGTATACTGTAGGCTTTCTGGTCACCAAAGTTGAAGTCGCAAAACTTCAATGCAACGAGCTTGGTCTGCTCAGTGTGAACTGCGTGCACACCCTTCAGTAGGTATGCAATTATCATAGGATAGTCATAATATCGGGGCACACTATCACGGTTGATTTCACCTTTCAGAGGAGGTATGTAAGAGGGCAGGATGCTCATGATCATTTTGGCATTCGCGATGTCATCTTTATGTTTAGTATGTTTCTCGGCGGTCTATCGGGATGGTCCAACTCAAGCAGTGGATGGAGAAGCTACTACTCCTCTTAATGATGAGGCTTGGACTCCGGTGGACATTCCTCTTTCTGACATAACTCTTTTAGTTCTTAAGCTAGCGAGTACTTCTCTCATCGATTATTTTGTTGTGCTAAGCTCGTTGGACATGTAAGCTTAGGATCACTTTCTCAGGTTGTCAATGGGATGAAGGTATCATAATCGAGTAAAGAGCAAGGCGGGGTAGTCACTATTCCACAATACAGGTATTCTGTGAACTCAAGATTTGAATTGGAAAAAGTGTCTTCCAGGCATGGCGCGATGGGATAAGTAAGTAAAGCTGTAATGGACTGCTTGCAATGGATAGGAGGGTCCATTAACTCTTGATTTGTTCGTTATGGCGTAGTCTAACGGTCAAGTAATAGGTCATAACTTTATTTCAATTCGTTCGAGCCATCAACAGAATGGGTATATCATCTTCTAACGGCTATATTACTTCGACATGGCGAAGTTTCATATGTCGTTGTTCTGCTATCCCGACGAAGCTCAAATTCTGCATGTTTTCCTTCTGCGGGGTTTCTTCTGGAACGTTCTGTAATTTCTCCAACTTCTCTTTCTTCTTCATGAGTTTTCTAGCCTTCTTCCCAATGAGCTTCGTCTCGGTCATCCTTTTTTCATTCTGATTCTTTTCTTCTCTTGGCATGGTAACTTTGCAGTGCTGAGATTCTTTCTTCAGATCCATGGGTATTACTTGTCCAACATATTTTTCGATCCTCTGTGGTTCTTCTAGCGTTCTTTCAACTTCATCATCCAAGTTCCTGGGGTCAAGAACCCTTGATCTATTCTCCCGTTCTTCAATCAACTACGCGATCCTTCTAGTCAAGAAGTCTCTTAACTCTTGTTTATGTTGTTCTAGGTCCTTTTCTGCTTTCTATTTTCTGGCTTGATCTTTCTCAATCCAAGGTTTACCAAGTAACATAGTAAATGAGGCGTTTTCCTCCACAAACTTAACAATCTCAAAATATTCTTCTGTCGAAACTCCATGAGCATTCATAGATATCTGAGTGAGATTTCCACATAGGTTTACAAGCTTTCCTATGAATAACCCTATTCCTCCTAATGAAGGGGTCATATCAGGTCTTCCTATAGCTTTCCAGGTTCCTTCTATCATAATGTTCACCTGTGTTTCTTCATCCAAAACACAGTCAATGTCGAAGTCTCCTATTCTCACTTCGATCTGTTCTTTCTTCTTGAAGATCTCTGATAGCCTAACATGTCGGTGGTCATTCAAGATATCTCTCATATGTAGCAATATCTTTTCTGATTCTTTATGGTTTTCTTCTATAATCTTGGTCTCTTGATCTCTTGCTTGCTCTATATTCAGCTTTTCAAGCCTAGCAATCATTCTAGGGAAATCCAGTACTTCATGGTCCATAGCCTTACAACAAAGACAATTGGGTCTTCACCTAGGGCATTCCTTAGCAAGATGTTCGGGCCTTCTGCAATTGTAACAAAGAGTTAATCCTCTCTTTCTCTTCAATGATCCCCAACTTTTCAGGTACTGTGTGTTAGGATCATAATGGTTAGCTTGCAAAAATTTATTTCTAGGATCCTGCATCCATTGGTTAGTCCCAAAATTATTTCTATGCATAGGTATAATGTATCTATCACTATACTTATCAGATCTATTCATATCAAACTTTCTTCCATATATTAATGCCCTAGTTTTGAAGCTAGGATAGAATCTATCAAACATACCTAGATCCATGCTTTAGAAACAAAAAAAAAAAAAATTCACTTATCTTACTTCTACAGAGCCCAAAGCTTCCAGATCTAAGGCTTTTAACTATTCGTACCTTTATGAAAGCACAGAGCTTATAGATCTTACCTTTTTCTTGCAGATCTAACCTCTTTCTTCGCAGATTTGACTTCTTTTTCTTTAGCTCTGACCTCTCTTCTTCAGATCTGACCTTTCTTTCTCGTCACAAAGATTCACAGTTCAAACAAAACACTGCGCTCTAGGGAAACAAATCTATGCATAGAGATTATTTCACACAAAGAGTCTTCTTCTTCAGTTCCCAGCAATCATAGTTCCAGGTCCCGGCAATGGAACCATTTGTTGTCACAGGGGTAGACCCAGGGTTCAACGCTCAAGAGCACACCAACAAAGCCCTAACTACCGACCCTTTTAGAAACACATGCGAAGCAGATGAAGTCTCACCCGAGGTAGAGGCAGGGGTGGTTTCAGGACTCAAGTGTTTGCAACCTTAGCTGGGACACAGATATGTGATTATCTTGCTTATAGCTCACTTAACATCAGTTATTTCCTAACATACATTCATTAATACACTTCGCAGAAAGCACAGAGCACTGCAGTAATTACTCAGATCTAGCACTTAGCAATCATAAACAGGTTATACTCAACAGATTGAGCACTTAGCATCTTATGTATCATATCTATCATGAATTCATATCTCATAAGCACAAAACATCAATAAATCTATCTAAACATATCAGATCACTTAGCAAGAGAGAGATAAACACATCAACACAGTACACAGAGTTACCATGGTTCACCCCCACCTTGGGTCTATGTCCACAAAGTCTTCTTTATATTATCTCGGTCAAGCAGTTACAGTACGGAGCTTCAATGACCCTTACCCCGCACAGGACAAGAGATCTGCGCAACTCGCTAGATCCTCTTTCCTCGGGTAGATCCAAGCACTAAGCCTTCTCACACTCTTTGCACTCATCACTATTACAGCATGCATAGAGCTCTTACAGTCACACAGACTTCTAATCACATAGATCCAACTTATGCACTAAGCCATCGACTAGATAGGGCCTCCTTTCCTACATGGCCTAGACCTCTATTTATACATCGAAAAAGACCTAATAAAGGGACGACATCCCTTTCCCGTTACAATATTCCCAAAAAAAACCCAAAAAGGTTCCACAAAAGGTGGCGAGATCCCATTATCTCCGCTTCGCTATGCGCTCCGTCTTCAATAGGCAGACGAAGTACCAAACGATCAACTATGAACAAGTATTCCTCAAAACTTGGTCGAGGTCCAACACCACCTCTTGTTTTAAAATTCGTCCTGAAGTTTCACAATATATAAGTGTCAAAATAAAGTGTTTAACAATATCAATATGTCTAGCCATCAAACCAAATGGAAACTGTTGACGCATATCATACGCGTCCTCTCAGGTCATCGAGTACGGACTTTAGTTTTCCCACTTTGCCTTGACCTAATCGATTGTTTGATGCCGTAGTTGTCGAATGCGATGGTTCAGAATGTGGATTGGATCTTCCGTGAGCGCACCCTCTGTTAGAAAAAAGGGGATAGTGGAGCAATAAAATAAAACAAATGTGGAAACAAAACACATAAGATACATAATACAATAAATCCTTTGATTGTAAGGGGACTTGCCTTCAACTAGAAGGTGTCTATCAAGGGGAAAATCACTTATATATTAGCAAAGAAAGGCCTAAACCTAATAAATCATAGTGAACTAGTGCTAGGAATAGATAGAAGAGATGGAAACCTAAAATGAGTTATGTAAAGAAATTGAATCGAATTTGGTATTTCCTTCGCATTTGTATCGACCTTGATTTTATATACTCAACAAGATGTTAATGTTTAGAAGGGAATACAGTTGCTAACTCTCAGTGTATCGAACATTAACCTAAAGCTAGCGAAGGGCCTAGTAATGGCTAAAGCATAAACAAAGCTAGTTTGGAGGGGACTAACAACAATCATTTACTTTATTGCCCTATATCTTTGCCATATGTAACAAATGTTGGTGCTAAATACACATGTTTTTAACATGCCATTATCGCTCGATTGACATTCAACCCAAAACTATAGGTTTTTATTCAACACATAGATGTAGGTTTTCATAAATCTCTTAACATTGGGCCCGTGCATGCATTCAACGCATGAAGTAAGTTTGCATCATCCATTTGCCAAATATCAGACATGTGTGAATTCATGGGTGACACATGGATGAGATGTTGCACATTTGTCATTGCATCGATGGCCTATGGAAGAAACACACTCGGCAATAGTCTAGGTAGACCAGAGATTAAAATCGTAAAACTATGGGAAACCATTGAACAACTAGGACACCAAGGGAAACTACAATGTTCAAAACCTCACTCTTCCCCGCATTTTTTTCTCATTGATTACCATCCCAAGAACAACCATTGCATAATCAATCTAATTTCTATTTATTAATTTCTATTTATTATTTATAGGTGCGGTCATTAATAAACAATATCAATTATTTATACATATTATAGATGTATTATAAAGTAATTATATATCACTTAATATGGAACAATGCAATCACATTAACATAATATTTATAATAATATTTAAAAAACTGACATAATATTTATTATAATATTTAAAAAATTGAAATATATATGTAATTTTAATAATAATTTAAAAATTAATATAATATTTATAATAATGATGAAAATATTTAAATATTTTATAAAAACCTTTAAAGTTTAGATTAAACCATTAATTTAGTTTTTTAATTAAAAAAATCATAATATAAATCATAGTTTTTTTATTTTGAAACTTGTAATTTTAATATAGTAATCTTAGAGCATTTTGAAATTGTTTTTTATAATAATGTATTTCTCTTTCTTCTTCCATATTTTCATTATTTTATTTTCAATTTTAGATTTTCATCACTATAGAGGATACTATTTTGGATGTCTCAAAGTTTTAAAAATTTATCTTAATCATTTCTCCAATCTATTTTTAAGTTGAAAAATAGGATAAAAACAATATGTGTAAACTTTTATTAATAATGATGTTGAAGTTTATCTTTAAAACTAAATTTGAAATATAAATTGTGATCACTATAAGTATTAAAACTTTACACCACATCTATCATAGTTTTGGAGTTTGATGACTTTATGATTCTTTTTCACAAAGAACCTATTTCACTAAATTTGATTTTGCATAAGAATTTATGGCCTTATCAATACAATCTATTCTTTGTGGCATTTAGATATGCACCCCTTTACTCAAAATGACTAAAGAATTTATTACTTAACTATACCTTATTTTATGGGACATTTTTGAAATAGTTTTACATTATTAATGAGATAATGTCCACCTCGAAATAACACTAAAAGTTAACTATATCAAATATACTACTTATATTAGTGAAAAATGAATATAATATGTTTTATATATAGTAATTATGAAGTAGACCTTCTTCCAAGAAAACGTACAATTTATAATTTATATATTATGTAAGGTACACACCAAAAGCTTCAAAAATAGGTCAAGAAAAATCCATGTACATGCTTGGGTAACCCCTAGTATTCTAATTTTTAATTTGTGAAATTTGGAAGAGATGGTTTGGTTACACCTTTGTATTCTAGTTTTTAATTTGTAAAATTTGGAAGAGATGAAATTCAGATAAATACCATAAGAGATAAAATGTTATAGGTGGTACTTCTATAAAAAAAATACATAACAAACCTTGTTAGTGATGGCATGAGTGAGAAAAAAAAAACTAGGAAGAACCTTGGAAACTTTAAGCTTAACGAACCTACATTTTAGAAGGGTGGATCCATGCTTAAGGTATGGAGAACAAGGTCTGATATCACTTCACACAAATGGATTGAAGGTAAAATATAAACATCAATATTTAGGCCTTATTATCCGAAGGATTTCTTGATATACATGTAGAGGAAAACCAAGATTATCTAATAATATTTTGTAAAACTTATATGCAACATTCATAACTAAAATTTAATCTAAAAACTTGAAATAGACAAAAATAAACGTTAATTGTAGCAAATGAAACAAGGCATAAGACTAAAAAAAAAAAAGGAGATAAGAGGAGAACGTAACTGTTAGTCCCTAAAGTTTCACTTGACTGTGAGAGGGCAAGCTAGGGCATCATTCGTTTATTGCAAAGTATTTTTAAGGTTTTATGATTTGGTTTTTTGTAGGGTGGTTGAAAACTGGGTCAAGATTACAGCATGACATGAAAATCAAGATCAAAAGATAGCACATCCCACTGGTTGAATAATAGGTAGACACATATATGGACTAAACCAATTTAAGAAAAAGGAAGATGAAGTCTTCAATTTGTCAACTTCACAAGAGTTCTCGTCTCAATATATCATAAAGAAACAAGATTATCAGCATGATATCATAAGTTGAAAATTATCTCTACAACAAAATTTTCACTGTATAAATTAATAGTCAAGAATAAAAAAAAAACATTGCAATCTGAATAATGAATTCAAGCATGAATAAAGAAATAACATAGTAGAAAAAATAAGGTCTAACCATCCATATGCCTTTGCTATTAAGTGTCAATTGAACATAAATGCCGTTTACAATCAGCTCCACAAAAAGGTTCTCTGGATCTCCAATTTTTCTACCAGAACATGGTCTTTCTTCTATCTATTTAAACTATCTATAAAAACTTCCAGATCCTATCATCTAGGACAGCCTTTAATGACTAGATTCGAATAGTATCTAACTCCTAAAGTAGTTCACTCAAAAAGAGCTTCTACAACCCCAAAATAGATCACAACTCAACAACTTGATATAGCAAATATTCCCATCATTACATTTGACTCTACAAAATAGGAATTTTGTTTGATTCTGTAAAACAGATCGAGGTATTAACATTTCATTGATCAAAACGAGTAGGCTTTGCCATTTTTCCTGGAAAACATTTAAACATGATTGTAACAAATCTCCATGTTACCTTTAGGATATAATCATAGCAGTGGATTTGGCATTTTTCTGCTTGAGCTTTGTGGTTAGCACAACATTATGCCAGTAGAGTCTGAAATTAATCTCCCTGAGTTCTTTAAGCAATGCCCTTTGTTCTTTCTTCTTCTTTTTAAGACCTTGAATCATTTCTTGATGGCGAGCATTCCACGGTTCTATTTGTGCCTTCGCCTTCTTTAATTGTCTTATTGTTTTATGAAATTCCTTGATCTTTTCCTTATCAGTTCTAATTTTAACTCTGAATCCTGAGCATTCTTCAGAAGGTGCAGTTTTGTTCAGGTTTAGGGAAACACTAGGTTCCTTGGCTTTAACTTGGTACTTTGAGACTAATTATGAGCTATGTTCTTCCTCAGAACTTGATGAATCTATAGCTCCAGGTACATCTAGTAAGTGATCTGAGTCTTCCAAGTAATCATGTTTAGCCTCAGGGGATTCACTGATTCCTTTAGCCATCCCTTTAGCTTTTGCTAATCTAGTTGAAGCTCTCATTATAGGGCCTGTAGGTGGTGTAAGTATTCTTTTTCCTTTGCTGACAGATTTCTTGGGCAATGGGGTCCCTTTTTCCCTTTTCTTGGTACTTGCTTCAACATTCTCATAATCATCCTCTATGATTATGGCATTTTCTTCTTTGATTGACGGATTGAACATTGCCTTTGACTTCAACCTATACTTGTTGGTAACCCTAGTTGAATTTCTTCGAGGTTTTTGTGATACACACACACCTTTAACCTTTTTCCCTTTGGTTGTAGCACTCTTTTTGATGGTTGATGGCATTCCAGGCTTGACTGTATTTTGAGAAGCAAGATCATTATCTGAATATGTTTCCCCTTTAACATCTTCCGCAGGAAACGTTTCAATTTCGGGCTCCCATCTAGGTCTTTTACTTCTACTCCTCCTAGTCACCTTGATATCAGAAGACTCATCTTTCACAGGTTTTTCATCAGAAATATATTGGCTCTGTGTGATGGTCTTCCTCCCTCTACCTTTCTTCTGCTTATTGGACTGAGTTATAGGGTTTAAGGATTGCGTGAGCCAGCTCCAGGGCTTCTATAATTTGTTCAAAGTAGACATGACTAGGGTTTTAATCAGAACTTGATGGAACAGACCGCTTTTAGCATTGGTATAAAGTGATTGCACTTTCTTGGACATCTATGTCAAGCTTTTAATCATAAAATAAGGGAGATTTAAAGGGTAATCACCATTTAAGTGCATTAGTATTCTGATATGGTAGATATAGACCAATGAAAACCTTCCTTCGCAGGTGATGTACCTTTGAATCACGACTAGAGCAGTGTGCCATTCGGGTCAAACCCAACTGTGAGGTATTCCCCTTCTCTAATCTGGATTCTGCTTATCTAGAAGGAGGAATTGGTTTACAAATTCAGTAACCACGTGCTCTTTCTTCCACCATCTTTCCCCTCCAACCATGAGCCTGCAATCCTTTGCGATAGTCTGCTCTGTCACTAGCATCAACATCTTACCGATTTCGACCTCATGACCATTGAAATTCAGAGCGAACTCCATGGAAACATGCTCATCGTAACCATGAAAAGTGGTGAGAAACTCAAACCACCCAGCATCTCTGAACCTTTGAGCCATCTGAGGATAGGCTTCAAGAAGTTCAACACCCTCTGGTTCTATTCTAGCAACCTGTCCGCTCCTCTTTGGCACCATCAAACACAATTCTGCAACTGTCATCCTCGGGTTCCAAATTCGCCACCTGCAACTATTAGTGTAAACCATTGCTTTGACTGGATACCTACATTCCTCATTACAAGCCTGAATTAAGCCAACTCGAACAGGTAACATACAATGATCATCAAGCAACAGGTAATTTGAAATGAGTCTTGCTCACGTACACAACAATTAGATTCTGAAACCGTTGGATCTGGAAATGATTTCCAAGCTTTCGTGGACGCATGCGAACTCTCAATCCACTATTCATGTCATCACAACGAAATYGGGATGGTAGGCGCATATCATGGCATGATTATTTGGCGCTACGGGAATAGGCTTATTCCTGTAGCGTGTTTAACAACTTAGCAAAACTTGAAAATTTGAAATTCAAACGGCATATAAGGAGACACCTCAATTTTAAACAATGTGTTTTCAAAATCAAACTTAAATAAATTATCAAAGACTATAATGCAAACCACAAAATACCAAAATCGAAAAATTGAAATGGACTGAAAAGAGAAAATGAAGAATGGGTAAGGAGGGTTTAGGACAAGGGTTTCTCACTAAACCAAGAAAAAATTAGAGACTAACATTGGCTCCTTCTGGGGATGGAGTTTTGATACTAAACTCCAAGAACTGCAGACCATTGCCTTTCCTTTATCTCTGATTCACTGATTCCCCTACGACTGTCAGTTTTTTATTCTCAGCATAACTGTAAAAATAAGTCCATTGGGTATATGGAGTCTTTATTGAAAAGAAAACCTATTGTACTAACTCTGACCTGATGAGCCTTTATATGAAATAGTGCTTCAAGAACCTCCCATTCACTGGGCCCCCAAAAATTTCAGTGTTGTCTAAATTATGTAGGAGAAAAGTGTTATTGTTCATTACATTGGCTATCCTGAAAGGACCATACCATAGATTATTGAACTTTCCATGTTTTTCTTTATCCTCTCTCTTGGCATCCCATCTCAACATCAAATCCTCTTCATTGAAATCATATTTCTTAGTTCCTTTATCGAATGTAGCCTTGATTTTGTTCTGATGAGCAGCAACTTTCTGGTTAATCTGTTCTCTGACCTGCTGAACTTCAATCAGCTGAAAAAATCTTCTTTGGACATCATTGGGTTCTTCCTGTTCTTCTTGCAGAAACTTTAAGACTGGGAGGCCCAATTGAGTTGGAAGGATAGCTTATGTCCCATATACCATCTGGAAGGGAGATGTCCCAATAGCCTTCTTGTTGCTGATATGATCAGCTCAGAGAGCAAACTTTAACTTGGAATCCCATGATTTTTTATTTTCTGCCAGTAATTTTTTGACAATTCTTATCAGTGTCTTATTGGAAGATTCAACCAATCCATTCCCCTGGGGGTAATAGGGAGTAGAATGAACCAATTTGATATTATATTTATTGCAGAATTCAATCATGGAATTCGACTTAAAATCCTATGCATTATCAGTGACCGGTTTTTTAGGACAACCAAACCTGGAAAAAATATATCCCTCTAGAAATTCCATGATTACCTTGTCTGTGGTATTCTGAGTCGAAATTGCTTCTATCCACTTCGTAAAATAATCTGTAGTTGTAAGAATCCATCTATGTTGTCCTAAGGAGGCGGGATTAATCTCTCCGATGAAATCTAATCCCCATTGTTGAAATGGTCCATGGGTGATAATTGGTTTCAGAGGCA
>ML804356.1:53324-63721 GCA_009831015.1 Picea engelmannii | reverse complement strand
GTGAATACATCATGCATATGTACAACAACTAGTCAAGTAGAAGAAAACTAAAAAATGATTGCAAACTAAGCACAACTATGAAACAAATAAAATACACAAATAAAAATAAATGCAGGTAAGCACAAAAGAGATTTATACATTAAAAAATATTTTGTACTATCAATAGTAACCCAAATAGTTATAATAATCAACCTCATTCCATGTAAATAGGATGTTTCTGAGACCATATGCTCTTCACAACAAGATAAAGTCAAGTAGGATGAAGCCCTAGAGAGCGTTGAGCGTTTACTAACTCTACACTTAGATTCTCTGAAGAGTATCTGCAATCATGTAGTGTTATTCATAAAGACATTTGTAGAGTA
Organism: Picea engelmannii; assembly: GCA_009831015.1. Classification (NCBI taxonomy): domain Eukaryota; kingdom Viridiplantae; phylum Streptophyta; class Pinopsida; order Pinales; family Pinaceae; genus Picea; species Picea engelmannii. The sequence continues at coordinate 63,359 of ML804356.1, read as the reverse complement.
CATACCTTAAGTAAATAAACATAATTTACCTCTAAAGAAAAACACATACACTTTCACCGTAGTGTTGGACCTTATCTTGTAGCATGAATGTCATTGCTAGCACTATTAGGTTATTGAAGAACTAAGAAAATTAACTTAAATATGCTAGAATAGCATAACAAAGCTATACATGCTCTCTCTTTTCTCCTCTACACATGCTCTCTCTTTTCTCCTCCCTGATCAAGTCTTCCTCAACTTTTATAGAAGGCTAAGTGGATAGGTGAAAGATCACCTCTACCTCTTAATTTTCCTCTAGAAATTAATTGATGGAACATTTAATTTTTAAATATGGAAAAAATGAATTTTTAAGGTATGAAGCAAAGAATACAAGCACTCTCATAGTCAAATCCACTAGAGTGTGAGCAATCCCAACCATACGTCGCATCCACAAAGAAATAGATGCATGCAATTTCGATGTGTGCTAAATGTTAAAAAATGTTAGCAAGATTGGAGGTGCCCTTCGGTCCCTCGCCTCAATTGACTTAACTCAACAATTAATGCAATGTAACTAAAAGTGAAAAACAATTATATTTTCCATGCACAAACTAAACAAAGGTGTAAACAAGCGCTCAATGGAAATGTTGTGTAGAACACAATGTTCGAGAAACTCAAGCAATTTACACAACTTCTTTGGAAAGGTGGAAGCAAAAATAGTGTTAGCAAGCATGCTTTCATGGGAGCACAGTGACAGTTGGGGGATTTAATACCTCTACTCCACACAACCAACCAACCAAAAGAACCTAATATAATCAATATAGGGATGTACATTGGTTCCTAAATATTCAATAACTTCCAATAGTCCAATGAAAAAAATATATGCAAAGATCGTGCATGATGATACAATGAGGTTGGAAAAGTTCACTTTTATAGACATAAAGACTAGAGGGTAACCTATTTTCCTCTATCATATACGCCTTGACATAAGGATGAAACCCTAACATTAACTCTAGAGTGAGGTCGCAAGTCGAAAACTAAAGGGTCAACTGAGACAAGTTTAGAGTACACTAACAATGTGCAGTTTGTGTGCCATGCTACTGAGGTGATAGATTATGATATGATTTCAAGATGCAAATTGAAAGACAAAAACTAGCTCTAGGTTTTTAATTGTCATGGAAAAAGAGTTAGAATGTAGTGATGCATGCCAACGGGCACAAAATGTTGAATGTCAAAGATTAATGCAAGGAAAAATAGAGAACCAACAACAATGAAAATACTAAGATAGTATACAACATGGGAGTCAAATCACGTGGCAACAAAAGTATGGGACTAGCAAAAAGCCCGTCTAACTTCTATTAAAATGAAGGATTAAAGAATGCAATGTTTCATGAATTTGTTACTAAGATGCCTCCCAAAATTGCAGTTACAAATTCAATTGCCAAATTGGTATGTTGGGAATCACCATATTGTTTCCAAAGGGATATTCAATTGTTATTGGTTATTGGATGGCAACGCAATTCTGCAAGTGTTGGTGAATATTCATCTTCTTGATTATAGGCGATCGTTGTTCGTCGTGTGCATGTATTGGCCCAAAATTTTTGTAATGGAAATAGCATTTATTGGTATTCCTTGTTGTAAGCATGCATAGGTTGTTGAAGTGTGCATGTGGTTCACTAAGTGTGAGCACAACTCATTGAGTGTGTGCATGGCTTACATAGTGTACACACGAGTATTGTTGGACCTGAAATTTTGATTGCTAGGAACTGAGGAAGAAGAAGCTTTATGCAAAGATTTGACCTGAAACAATGAAAGCTCTGTGCATAGGTCTGTTTCTCTAGTGCGCAACATTTTACTTGACTTGAGGAGCTCTATGCTAAGAAAAGAGGTCGGATCTGAAGAAAAGAAGTCAGACCTGAAGAAAATCTCGGTGCTCTGATAAAGGTAATAATAGTGAAAAGTTTTAGATCTGGAAGCTTTGTGCTCTATAAAAGTAAGATAAGTGGAATTTTTTTTTCTAGAGTATGGATCTAGGTATGTTTGATAGAGTCTGTCCTAGCTTGAAAACTAGGGCACTAATAGATGAAAGAAGGTTTGATATGAATAGATCTTAAAGATATGTTATACCTATGCATAGAAATAATGTTTGGACTAACAAATGGATGCAGGGCCATAGAAAGAATTTGTTGTAGGTTAGATCCTATGATCCTAGCACGCAGTACAGGAGAAGTTGGGTATCATTTAAATGAAAGAGAGGATTAAACCTCGGTTACAGTTGCAAAAAACCAGGACATCTTGCTAAGGAATTCCCTGGCAGAAGACCTTGTTGTCTTTGTTGTAAAGCTATGGACCATGAAGTGTTGGATTGCCCTAGAATGATTACTAAAGTTGAAAAAATGAATCTGAATCAAGAAAACCCTAAGGCAGATCCAGAAACTAAGGCTATGAATGAAACCCAAAAAGAATCAGAGAAAGTATTGCTATAGATGAAAGAAACCCTAAATGACCACCAACATGTCAGATTGTTAGAGATATTCAAAGAAAAAGAATGCATTAAAGAAAGAATAGGAGACTTCGGTATTGACTGTGTTCTAGATGAGGAAACACAGGTGAATGTTATGACAGAATGAACTTGGGAACTTTTAGGGAATCCTGCTATGATTCCATCACTAGGAGGAATAGGATTATTCAGAGGAAAACTAGTGAACCTATGTGGAAAGCTCGCTCAGATACCTATGAGTGCCAATGGAACCTCGGCAGAGGAACATTTTGAGATTATTAAATTTATTGAGAACAATGCCCCATTTACCATGTTACTAGGAAAACCTTGTATTGACAGAGATCAAGCTAGATGAAAGGAGGAAGAAGAAGTTTTGGAGCAGAAGAAGCAAGAGTTAAAAGATTTTATGACTAGAAGGATCACACACTTGATTGAAGAATAGGAGAATAGATTGAAGTTATTTAATACCAGAGACCCGGATGTCGAAGTTGAAAGAAAATTAGAAGACCCTCAGAAGATTGAAGTACCTACCCTAGATAAAGAAGAAGTATTACCCTTGAATCCTAGAAAAGAATCTCAACAACACGTAGTGACTATGTTCAAAGAAGATAAGAATCAGAATGGAAAGAGGAATACCAAGACAAAGCTCACTGGAAAGAAGGCTAAAAATCTAAGTAAGAAGAGAGCTAAGATCGAAAATTTGTAGAAGGTTCCAGAGGGAACTTCACAGAAGGAAAATTTGCAGAATTGGAGCTTGGCTAGGATATCAGAATAGCGACACATGGCACTTCATCGTGGCGAAGCAATATAGTCGTTGGGGATACTATAACCATTCGACTGATGCTTTGAATGGGTTGAAAGGCATTTATGGTTCACCACCAAACCATTGGACCACACCATAATGGGAAGAACAAAGTTAATGAAGGCTCCATACCCATTGCAAGAGATTTGTTGTCGAGTTACCTATTTATCCTATCATGCCATGCACCAAGAATACTTTTTCTAACCGAGAGTTTGAGCCTGCAGACTAAGTTGATTTTGCACAATGATCATTGCATTTTTGTTGTCTATTCCATTGCAGTGTCTAAAGTTAATCTTGAACCTGATCTAGCTAATATCGAGCACGTATGTCCAAGGAGCTCACCACGGTCAAAGAATCAATGACAGAATTACTCCTCGACCTAATGACTGAAAAAGTCATATCAGAGAGAGGATTATCTGTAGGGGTCCAAGCTTCATCCACAAGAACAGTTCAAGCATCCCTGTCAACTTCTTGTGGAGCCGGACCATCCCGATCGTCATATGAAAAGCGAACCAAGCACAAGGATGACCTAGCGAATGCAAATCTCATTTCGACCATCTTACCTACCTATATACCACCTTTGAGCAGCGCAGTAAATCGAGACAGTGTGCCCAGAGATTTTGAATACACCTTGGTTACGACGTACCTCCCGAAAGGGATACGTGCAGTTTGAGCAGACAAAAATAAGATCGCAACGCTGAAATTTAGTGACTTCAACCTCGACGACCGAAAAGTATATGACATTCTCACCCCACATAAGCACCTGACCAGAACAAAGGGGAAGAATTTGAAGATAATCCCGAAGTCGTGGACCCATAGCCTTGCACAGTCCACCCTACTGAACGTCATGAAGATCCCACACTTCGGAAGACACCAGGAAGTCAATGCATGTGTCAAGCTACTTATTTATTTTTACCATGGCAGTTATTTGTGGTTAAATCGTCGTATCACAGTGGATTCGATGTTGATCAATCGGATCATAGGATTGAGTATGCAAGGACCTGATCCACAGGATTTTTACCCAGGAAAAACCATGGATTGTTCTCTAGCACAAAGGATCAAGGACACCTATGGATATGTCAAGAAGGGTACACGAGGCTACAAGGTATCTTCTATCTAGAGTGACGCAGTGTGCCTCACCTATCAATTGATTGCAGGGAAGTTAGTAAGAAATAACTAACCTACCCAAGTCACCGGCTTCGTAGCTGACCTCACAGAGAAGTGTGTGGAAGGCCTACAGATGAACTGGGCAAAGTACCTGGTGAACCAATTGGAACTTGACTGCAGAGAAGCGCAAGATCAAGGTTATGAATTCCATTTTAGTTGACTTTTAATCCTGATCGCATTCATTGCTTGGGAGATGTTGGAAGGTGCGACCTTCCCTGACATCGAGCCATTTGATTCGTTGGCCACGAAGTTTAGTACACTTTAGTATTCAAGCGATATGAATAAACAATGGCATTCAAATGATGTTTTTCATACCTACTACAATCAGCTGAAGATAGCCATCTAGTTTGAGCCTCACATGACTCCGAACACTCTACACAGTTTCCGGCCTTTGATGAAGTTCAGCGCAGACTGGCATTTCATTTATATTACAGCACACGCAGAAGGACATAAGAAACAACTTCAATCTTACTACAAGATGACGGATGAGGACATGGAGGAGATCACTAAGGATTGGTCAGTGGACCTCCTTATTCCAGCAAACCCTGTGGAGATATCTGACATAGACAGCCTAGAAACATTGCATGATACACCCGGAACTAGCAAGACAAAGAAGACCGAAGAAGCCCAAGATGTAAGCAGTGCCTCAGTGAAGATTGCTTCCATATCACCAGAGAAAGGGGGTGATGATGAAGAGGTAGATGGAACATAAGCTGAACAAAATAAAGGTGAGGTAACACCTCCTAGAGATGAGGAGGACCCCTCAAAGAAGAGGAAGGGTTCACCTATGAAACCTTCTTCCTGGAAGAAATCGAAAGCCTCCATGACCAAGTTGCAGACTATCCTCACCCCTGATGATTTTGATTTTATCATAGCAGCCCTGAAATATGCTTCACTGGAAATAGAAGAGAAGAAAGAAGCTAAGCAGAAGGAGATGTACAACATAATTGATGTTGAGCTCCAAGGGGTATAGCAGGACCTACAATCCAATCATGTAGTCTCCACTGTGCCTTTGTCATTGGGAACACCAAAACTGGGAGATGAACTAGCTCAACTCCACCAGCTAGTTGATACAGTTGAATCTCACCTCCGACGAGCACAAGAGGAAATAGAACAATCCACCCAGTCTTTGACACAAGTACAGGGAGTACTTTTAGAACAACGACAAGCTGCAAAATAGGAAAATATTTCCCTCCAACTGAAGTTCAAAGAAGAAAAAGAACAACTGCAGTAAGGAAAGGAACAACTGCTCATCGAGCAACTTGAAGTGAAGGAAGAGGTCAACAGAGAAATTCAGTCTATGACAGTCATAGAAATCAAGGCAAAATATCAAGTCATGAAGTAGGTAGAGTAGCTTGCAGAAGTGATCCAGCAGCTACAGTAACACATAGCAGACTTGGAGCTACGCACTGTACCCAAAACCCCACAAGATGTAAGGGACCAAAGAGAAGCAACTGCTCGCAACACAGTTGAGAGACTAAAATATATTTCCATGGAATTCAAGCAGTTGAGTAACCGCAACGCCCAGATGTATGAGAAACTCACCGAGAATTTAGAATTGTAGGCACTAGAGTCACAGCTCCAGGAAGCAAAGCAGCACGCAGAGACACTACAGGCATAGTTGAAGGCCATGTCAGTTGTAGAAAGAATGAAACAATCTCAAGAACAATACACTGCCCAAAAGCAAATCCATACGATTCAGAGCAAATCCATGGAAGTAACTCAACGACTCCAACCTATACAAGATAAGGCTTACCAATTTTTCACAGAGGTTGAAAGTCGAGGAGAAGAGATAGAGTAGGTTGTCACCACAACAAAACAACGCCTAGAGGGACCAGTCAACGATGCAGTCATCCAGGAGTTCGTTGAGTAAGAGGTCGTAACACAACAACAAGTCCAAGTAGCTCGAGCTAAGCTTGAGGATTTCAAAGCAGAACTACCCAGACTAGAGTGACTCAGGACGAGTCACAGGTGAGTGTTGGGGGCCTAGCCCTTGACCAAGTTTTGAGAGATATTGATCAAGTTTGACCTATTTTGGGACTTTGATAGCCTGTCGAAGGAGTAGCGCAAGATGAAGAAGAGATCATGGGATCTTGGCCCCTTTTTGGGTCCTTTTTGGGTTTTGGGATTGTGTAACAGGCATGGGATGTCGACCCATGGGTTTACCCATACTTAGGCCCACTTTTGTAATGTATAAATAGATATCTAGGCAATGTAATGAGGAGTCAATTGTAAGTGTATGCTAAGTGAAAATGTGGTTTGTAAATGCTTTTTGCATGTTGTGCGAGACTTGCAGAGCTAAGTGCAAGTGATTGTAATAGACTGTGGAAGGATTTGTGATATAATGCGAGGAAGGAGGATCTAGCGGGGTGCATAGATCTCCTATCCTAGACGGAGTAGGATTTTGGTGGCTCTATGATTGTAACTGATTGACTAAAGACAATAAAGAAGAAGAGTTGGTGGATGTATCCCCAGGGTGGGGTGAACCATGTAAATACTGTGTTGTCCTACTTTGTGCTTTGTCTTGATGTGTTTATGTCTTCTCTTGCTAAGTGCTTTCATAGAGATAGATAAATCTTCTTATGCTTTGTGCTAATGATGTATATGAATGTTAGATATGACCTATGTGAATGTGCTTAGTGCTTAAATCTACTAGATCTAATATATCTCTAATGCTAAGTGCTTAGATGTATTAGATCAGGGTGAATGTTGCAATGCTTTGTTTTATCTGCAGAGTAGATATTGGTTACATATTGATGAATTGTCGGTGCTAAGTGCCCTATTAAGTATTACAATCATAGATCTATGTCCTAGATAAGGTTGTAGACATTTGAGTCCTGTAACCACCCCTACCTCTACCTCGAGTGAGACTTCATCTGCTTCACAAGTGTTGCCGAAAATGCTGGTAGTTAGGGTTTTGTTGGTGCGTTGTTGTAGTGTTTAACCTTGGGTATGCCCCTGTGCCAACAGGCGTTAACCTTAATATTTTCTTTAAACATAGTTTTTAAGTGACTAGTCCATGAGCCCAAGCTGTCCAAGTGTTGTAACCATTCTCTGATACCAATTTGTAACACACCTAGTGTGGGGCGTCAAAATTATGTTCTTCTTACGAAAATAAAAACCCCCATTCGGGGTTTCTATTCCTTTCTTCTCTTACATAGCTTTCCACCCACACTCTCCATGCTCCAAACTGATCTCAAAGCTAACAAATATCCTCTCCCAGGTTCTTTGGGTTCTTCATCCATCTATACTCGCATATGACCACAAGCTATGCCCAGACGCCATGACAACAAGAGCCAAGACAACCACCACGTGAATCCTCTAGAGTGGAAAATCTCTGAAGTTCACAATCTGACGTCGTGTGTCCTCGGAGATTTTGACGACCCTGATTCACTTCAAGAATTTGATGTTTGGGAGTTTCAAATGCTCCAAAGTCTTTTCTCCCCAAAGTAATCCGTACCTAGATTTATATATCGAGCGCCACATGTCCCTCGTAATCGATGGTTGTGATATACTTTGGGACTTCGACGTTCGGGAGTTTCAAACAACCCAACACCTTTTTCCTTCGAACTACTCTGTACCCAGAGTTACAGATTGAGTGTCGCACATTCTTCATGATCGAAAACTGTCATCTACTTCAGGACTTCAAAGTTTGGGAGTTTCGAACACTCCAACTCATTTTTCCTTTGAAATACTCTGTACCCAGAGTTACAGATCAGGCGCCACACATCCCCTTCCAATGGATAGTTCCGATGGACTTTGGCACTTCAGGACTTCACTCCCCATGTACCTCCAGAGTACTCTTCTCTAGAGTTAACAATTTACTACCACGTTCCTTCCTATTCCAACGACTAGGATCTACTCTGGCACTTCAGCACTTCGAGGATTTTTCGAAGCACCTCAACTTTTCCATAGTCCCAAAGTCCCAGATTCCTAGAATTCCAGTCATTTCACCAACCACATGCGTGAGGTATGCATGTGCCAGGGGCTCACATGTAGTTGGGTCAGGGGCGACAAGTTCCCTCTTCTAGGATGACTTGTATCACGTTCAAAAGGGGCTATAGGGTAAGCGATGTGCATGAATCCAAGTGGTACGTGTCTCGTCAAGATTAAATCCATGTCGCCATGGATGGCGTCACTGAGCCTCATCGCTCTGGTCTAGTCGTCTTTCAACCTCCCTCAAGTTTCCATGGTCATGATCTGGCCAATACCAATTTGTTCACAGATCAATGGTTCACAGTGATTTCGGGGCCCCAATGTGCTCGCTCTTTATCAAAGAGATCAATCTATGCAATCTAAAAAGTGCTCACCTGCCTCGGTCTAATTGTGGTCGTTGATCCTCCACATCAATGATATCAACAACATTGGTTGATTGTGGTCTGTGAATTAGAATGTCCACTAATTTCACCTTTGCGCTCCACAATGATTCCGAACCATCGATCTATGTTCACGGATCGACAATCCATAGTCATTGTGGGGCCCAATCTCTGCAATATGGGAAGTGCTCACCTGACTCTGTCTAATCGTGGTCGTTGATATTCCACCCCAATGATATCAACAACATTGCTTGATTGCGGGCTATGAACTAGCATGTCCGCTAATTTCACCTTCACGCTCCGCAATGATTCCCAACCATCGATCTAATCGAGCAGCTGGTGTTTGATTCGTTAACTCCAGTGGGTCTTTGAGTTGATCTGATGACTAAGATAGGTTTTCCTCCCAATGAACGACTTGTATTCATCTCCTCTGTCAGATTCTTGATTCATCTATGACTCTTGTTACTCAGGGAGTTTGGGTAGCTTTGATTATCGTGAAGTTTGACATCCCAGGACCTCAAAGTCATGAAACTCCAAAACCATTGTGAGATATCTCCTTTCAGGGTTAGCACAGGGTTCCTAGACCCAAGTCACATGGAACTCAGATGACTTTTGGGTTATGATCTCTAATCTTAGACAAGTTTTGGTTAAGGTCATGGGTACAATTTCAAGGTCTCTCAAGATGTTGGTTTGAAGGAAACACCTTCCTAATTCGCAGAACTTTAATTTCTGAAATAGGGCGAGGTAAAAATGTGAGGTTACTGAGATGGTAGTAGTGCCAAGAGGTTTTCTCCAAATCTAGAGTTGTGAGGTAGCTCCCTGGGGAAGACACCTTCGATATTTAAACTCGAGCATGAAGAAAAAGCAGAATCATAAGTTCTAAAGGAATCCAACGTATACACATAAATTAACCATTTCAATGCAGAAACCATTTATAGATATCGTGTGGCCCAAATTCCCAGTTCGTGGTAAGGTCTTGAAGCCTTACAGATGGGTGGTGTATCCCATCCCCCCATTAACTCTTGAGGAGGTATTCCCACCTACCAACCTGACTGACATTCATTCCTAGGTCAAAGGGTTGTTCTGATCTTGAGCAATTAAATCCAACAAAGTATTGGTTTGGTGGAGGTTAACGCAACCATTCCTGGTCCCCTCCACCATCTCTTTCATAACTTTCATTGTCTCTCTTAGCACATCCCCTTTCCAAAAGTCATGCAACACTTATCCATTTTCTATTAAAATAACAGAATTTACATTCATTGACCTTTTATACAAAG
>ML804355.1:258641-268794 GCA_009831015.1 Picea engelmannii | reverse complement strand
AATCAATGATACTAAATGTGATACCCTACCTTCCAAGGGTAATCAACCAACCTAAATAATTTGATATGTATGCTAAATTCTAAAGGAGAAACTATTAAATGTACAATTTGAAATGTGAGCTATAGTGACATATTTATTAACAATGCTATAATATAAAATGGGAGCTACATTAATGGATTTAGTAACAATAATGTCCATTTCTATTACTTTATAATAAAAAATGTATGCAAGGTGTAAATTCTTATTCTTCTCATATTATTTTGGTTGTATTTTACAAATTCCCATATATTATGAAATAAACCAAGCCAAAATTAAAACAATAAATGAAAACCCAATCTATAGCAATCAATTATTTCTCCTTCTCTAAAATCTTCTACCAACAACTAATTAAACATTGTAATTAAGGGAAATAGTTGGTAACCATAATGCATATTTTGGTTTTTCCTCCCCCTTTCTTCAATCTCCCCTCCTACAACAAGTTCAATGGCCACACCATTAGGGAGATCTAGCAACCAAGAAAAAGTAGGGAATAGAAAGACTCCCCTCCTGACCTAATATTTTCAAACAATTGGTTGAAGGCCCCCAATCCCCAAATCACCTTCCTCTCTTTCATGAAACCTCCCATAATGCACACCAACCAACCAAAAGCATATTATTATTTTATTTGATTATTATCCTCCTCATGCCAAGTGACACCACATGCACATCTAGCACAATCTCATGCATCAACTTAGTTACTAATTTTGCTCACCTTTTAATTAATATTTATGTGTATTTATTTTAATTTTTTAAGTTATGACATCAATCACTCCCATTTAGATTATTATCATTAACCAAATGCATTTACTATTAAGGTAATGGTAGTCTATAGGTGTGAGGTGCATGTGTAGTTATCACATGTAGACCCTGCATGTGCATTAGTAAACAAACAATACCCTTACAACTCTACATGCTAGAGATATGAAATGAAAATACCTAAAATCCAAGCATCAAACTGCAATACAAGTAGTCATGCATGAAAACAACTCCAAGTAGAGCTACCAATTGTCCCCACCCAGTACTTAGGTCTAAATATTATAGCTACTAGTCCTCCCCACGTAGTACTCGATTCTAAATCTCACAATGACTAGTGATATCCACTCGATAAGTATAAATGTGCTCTATTATGCAAGAGTTCGAGTAGAATGAGTTAAGTATGATCTTGGTCCTTTATCGATAACCACCAATTGTCTACCCACCCCCCAAATTTTCTATATAATCATTTCCTTTATCATTTAAAACCACCAGAGGTCCCTTGTCACGGGCCTAGCGAGCCTGCAATTGGGTAGTGGAATCACCCGACGCTCCCAGTCACCGTGTGGCACCGCAATTATTCGTTTGATAGCAAAGCTACACCAAACTAATTAATCTGGACTATGCCTTCACCTTATTTCGTTCATTACTTAAGTTATGTTTTTGTTTGTCTTATACTAACTTCAACAGTAAAGAGAAACCATCCATACAAGTGAAAATGAAACATATGTGCGGGAAGCCAAACTGGCCTAATACCCAAAAGACATTTTTACATAAAATGGAACAATAGTGTCTCGAGCTAAACACTCATGCCACATGAAGAAAGTTTGCATAAAGGAGATTTTTCTCATATCAGTTGCAAAATTCATACAGTTTTTCAATAAGTTTCCTTCATGCATCCTCCCTTCATCACCATAGAATAAATCACCCCGTACTTCATCCCTACAATGTCTGTGATTTTATTTGATGCGTCTGTCCCCTTCCTCGGTTCAGACTTTGCCTTTGCCTCAAATTGGAGTGACCCCTCTTTGCTTTTCCATAGTTTGTTTTCTATGTTTCTCCCCTTCAAAATATATTTCACAAACTTGTTTTGTTCTGGCTCCCCAAGGCAGCCCAAGTTACCCTCAAGGGTCTACTTGGATCCTTGGGGAGAAACTCGACCCTCCCTCTTGGTCGCAACCACATAACTCTCCAACTATTATTATGAAAGATGTCTCCTTTCCAACCTTATCTGAATTCCAAATGAATCTCACACTTGGTTTTATAGGTGCACGCCCTTGCTCGGCGACATGCCCGTTCCAACCAATGTGCCCCTTCATCCGCAATCTGACACGCTCTTTCGGTCATTTTTCCACTTTCACAAGTTTAGTCGACTCGTCAACGGGCACGCGCGCTCTTCCCTAGCGAACTTTTCCTCTTTCAGTTAAACGTGCCCAACTTGTGCCTTTGTTCGTGTCCTTGCCCAATCGCATCACAAGGCGTTTTTTGCTTGTCTTGGGCTTCCGTTCAACATTTCCTTGGTTCACTCGACTTGGTGCGGCGCGTGCCCAAGGCATCCAAGATCCCCAAGTCAATCTCCTTGTGCATTTTGTTGGGTGCTCATACCTTCGTCGCGCCCATTGTCACCAACTATTTGTTTCTTTGGTGGGGTTCCCATGTCTTCATGGGGAACCTACCTAACCATATCTTTGGTCAAGTCACCACTTAACCTCCATCGCAAGTCACCTTGGTGAAGGCGTACTTGGGACGGTGTCACGCACCCAAGTATCCCAACTTCACTTATGAAATAATTGAACATCCGTTGACTCATCTGATTCACAAGTCTTAGCTTGTGGAGGGACTCTGCGCCCTCAGGTCCAGTCCTATGGTGTGACATGCTCCCCCACTCAAAGTCTTGTCGTCCTCAGCAAGCATCCATCTAGGTGTCTTGTCTTCTCTAACCGCAACCATTCGTTGAACTGTTGTGATGAACCTTCCCCAATCCAACAACTTTCGTCATGTTTCGCACATTGTCTCGACCCCACATCTTGAGCAAGTTGGGTAGCTAATTGAACTTGTTGCACAATATGCAAAAATGCACTCTGCATTCCATCACATAGTTGTTTTGGTTCAAACATTCCCCACACTATCCAACTCTTTCTTTGATGCACGATCTTCGTTAAAGAGTTTCATCATAGTGCCCAAATGTTTGGACTTATGTTACATCCCTACTCAGGCTTCGATCTATGTTTTCTATTCGGTCCATTCCCTCATCTACTTGTGCATCCAAGGCTACTTCTCGCCCTATATTCTTGTGATGTTGCTCCAAATAAAAAAGTGTTGCCAATCCAACTCTGCCATCATTTCTCCAAACCATTTTGCTTCACTACTCCCATCCACCTGATCGTTCGTGCTGCACTTTGGCTTTCCCACATGACTTCAACAACTACCAAAATTGTTCAAGTCCAAGGAACCACCCAAAGGATTCTGCACCTACTTCCATTGTACGCACAATTGTGCCAATACGCCTACAAATCAGCAACTATGAGTCAATCTTCACTAGCCAAGCTCCCCAAGAACATTCATGCACATGATGTTCCATACCACCAGCAATCTAATGTCCTGTACCACCGACAAACACTCTCAAATCACTTGTCATGCATCTTTCCCATTGTAGTTCTTGACAAATTTCTTGAACGACTCCCTTGCTATCTCTTTCATCTTCCTTGAACCCGGAATTTGTAACTATGTTGCAAAAAAAATTGTCACTTGCACCCATCCTTCCACCTATCTCATCTCATGTTCAAGCTATTCAAAAATCCAAGGAGATCACCACACTTATGTCACCCGTATGACCAACCAAATTCACTCTCTTTACCCATCCCACAAAGTGTAGGATGCCCAGGACTACCTCATCATTGTTGCAACTGTTCCCTTCATGGCACCTTGGTTCTCTTGATGAGTCTACCCAAGTCAAGAATTATCCTGGATTCATCATTCAACCTCCCATCCTCTTCGTCACATGTTCGTGAAACGCTCCAAGTGCACTAGTTCCGTACATCCAACAGTCACCTCTGCACTACTTCCTTCATGCTTTGTTTCATCCTGCATGTGTGATCCACTGATCTGCGTAAGTCTGTGACTACCTTCGCAATTGTCTCAACATACTACCAAACATCCCCAAGTGTTATCGGATTAATCGGTAAGTGTGGACACAAACGAATCTCCCTAGTTTCACCCTGAAACTAGAACAAAACAAGACATAATATAAAACTTTCCCTAAGTTTTAATTATCAAGCATACTAACTAACATGAGATAAATGACATACCTTTTAAACGTCGTTTGTCCTCGCTAGTGTCATCTTCACTCTTTTCCAAGAATTATGGGATGTTGAACCTGTAAAAAGACACAAGCCAACGAAGTGAAAGCAACAACATATACTCAACAAAACCTATGTATGTGATCAAGGATTCATACAATAAAATAAGACCAATTTTATGGGAAAGAAATATATCATTGTATTAAAGAATGTGGAAGAAAGATACAACCAGATGCCTTGATGTTGTCAGGTTCCTTCTACCTCTTCTCCATGGATTATGAGATCAACAATCTATCTTGATAAAGCAAAGCTCAAAGCCAACATACAAGCTCCAAAAACTCCAAGCTACAAAACTCAAGAACTTTCCAACTCCAAAAGCTAGCCAACTTTCCCAAGCTAACTGTCCCCATGAGAACTCCTCTCCTTTTATAGGCTGAAAAGGATAGGATGAGGAGGTTAGGATGATCCCATCAGATCAGGGATGTGACTCAGATCCAAACTGATCAGAGGCCACCTCACCCTCGAAACTTCTATTCTAGAATTTTCAAGAAATTCCTCTTTTTCCTTCGTATGGAAATCATCGCACCCTTAACACTGAGAAAAATGTGACGATGTCGCAAGCCACTATGGTGCAATATGAGATGATCCTATATCATCACACCCTTAACACTAAGCAAGGTGCGATGATCCCTTTTTATAAGGTTTTTTACAAAGGAAAAGTATAATTTCATCTCTCTGGGAAAAAGTATCTTCATTCTTCTTCAAGGATTAAGGACATTGATCCTTCTAAAGACAAAGGATAGGTTTACATCATTAACGGTCATAGGGGTGACTAAAATAATGTGTAACAGTGATCCCCCCAAAGTATGAATTTAGAACAGAGTGATAGCTGAAATACTTTGTCAAGTGTGTGTAGGGAACAAGGAACACGTCGGTTGAAAACCTGCCAACAAACAAGGAAATATAGGACAATAATATATCATCACTGAGGTAGTCATTCCCATACTCAGAATAAAAACTACTCAAAGCATAAATGTCGACATGCAAAGATCCATGTCTAGTAATACAGGTCATGGCCACCAAACATACATTGTGGATCCATGCCATTATGGCTCAAATGTAAACATAGCCACCAAAAATACAATGTGGATCTATGTGTTAAAGACTCAAATTTGAACATAGCCACAAGACATACACTATGGATCTATGCAACAGTACAATATGAATATACTCCAACGCATCCTAAATCTGTCAGAAAAGATCCAAGGTCTTCTTCTCCATCACTCTATAGTACGAATCTAACCATGCGAATACACGTGTTGAAGTCGAACATGGTAGAACCCACTTGATTACCGGTCATTAGTCGATATCGTTAACAAGTGCGAGGGAAATCACCATTAATGTCAATGACTCCCAAGGTACACTAGTACAATCCAACGGGTGTGAACTTATGAGCTGAAGTCAAACACTCGGAGGAATCTCCCGATCAGGCGTCAATAATGAAAACCCACTGTCGAAAGCGAGGAAACCTGCCATTGAGGCATGCAAGTTCCAAGGTACTAATTAGTTTCTAAGTCTAATTCCTAGATAATGAGTTGAAGTCGACAGGAAAAGGCTCGTCGCAGGAGGGCCTTAATGTATCCCCCATCAATGACATGAAATGGGTAACAAGATTTGAAATAGATCATAGTAACAAGTGATTCAGGACTGACTCAGGGATGGTCGATGCAATAGAAGGCTTAAGGACTGCAAAAATGGTCGACGCAATAGAAGGATTTCCGGGTTGAACTTCTCTTTGAACATATTGACAACACGACAACTATCTTGGAAACACTGAATCAACAACAAGGATCACAGACCAATTTGTAATCTTAGAAAGGGGTATGATCAAGAGACAAGTGGATTTTCCAACCTAGACACAAAGCAAGTGAAAGGGTGTCATGTTCAAAAGTGACTTATTTCCATAGAATACAGGTTTAGACACATTTCTTTCCAAATTTTTCCCCCACCATTTGTTGAAATATTGTGTAACTGCAAATAATATTCTTATCCCCTTTTGCAGATTGGTCAAATGTAATATGAAAATTAAGAAGTCAACCCCCAGAAAAATTAAAGTGGTTCTAACTACCCAGAAAGAGAATTTGGCCCTGCCAGTGAAGATACACCTCCTTTCAGCGCTTTCCAGTTTGTATAAATAAAGGAAGCCAACGCCTCATTTGTTCACTCACTCAGTTCACTCATCTAGTGCACAAGTATTGAAGCAAGTTGCAGTTACTAGTTGCCGGAAGAAGGAAGAGAGAGAGGTGCATTGCTTGGGAGAGGATATTCTCTAGTGTTTGTTTTATTGTCTTGGCTTTGAATTGGCTATGGTTCTTTGATTATTTTCTGGTCTAGCATCATGGTAATTTGTCTCTCGTAGAGAGAGAGTTATTCTAGTATTGTAATTGGTTATTGAATCTATATTAAAGAAGTTTTGTTGGGTTTTCTTCCCCTTGAGGGTTTCCCAGGATAAATGCTTGTGTACTCTTTTGATTGTGTTTCTCTCAGTGATCCTATATATTCTATGGTTATCTAGTAAATTGAAAAGAAACATAATAATAGCTTAAACCTTAACATGGTATCAGAGCTAAACTGAAGAGAGCATCTTTCACTAGATAAAGAAAAACGTCCTTGTTGTCGTACAAGAAAATTAGGGATTTTATGGAAGAGAAATTTCAGCCCAAATATCATCTAGAAAAGTGTGCCCTAGCCTAAGGAACTCATTGGCACATTCAGTGCACCTTTTCAGTGGATAGATCTCCCAAAAAATGAAACCCTAGTTTTCATTGGTACCAGAAGTATCAGAAAACCAGAAGTACCAGGAAACTTGAAGTACCAGAAAACCAAAAGTACCAGTCCAGAATTTCGCAGGTCCAGTTTCAAGGGTCAAAAAGTAGAATTTTCATAAACTAACTATACCAGCATACTCGCCTCAGTCCAGTGCATCTTTTGGTGGGTTCAGTTTTCAGATCCAAGAAATTTGATTTTTCTATTATTTCTATAGCCTGGAGGACCAGGGTTTCTACTACAAGAAAGAATGGCTATCGGTATGAGGGTAGAAGATAGACTGGGAGGATCTGGAAACTTCAGATCTTGGAAGCCTAGGTTGCAGATGATTCTAGATGAGAATGATCTACTAGAACATGTTACAATGGGTGTACCATAACCAAAGGAAGAAGAGCAAAAGACCAAGCATAAGAAGAATGAAAAGAAAGCAAAGAGAATCATGTCAGATTCAGTAAAGGATTGTTGGCAAATATTTAATAGACAGTGCATGCTTGTATGCTTGTCATTGATGGCAAGTACAACAATGAATATGGCATGAGTACAGAAAGTATGTAATAGATGGGCATTATGAGAAGACGTTGCAAAGAAGATTCGAATAAGCTCAGAAGAGATAGTGCAGAGGATTGTTGGCAAATCATCGATGGAAAAATCAGAGTAAGCGGAACAAAGTAAGCTCGAGAGGAGAAGCAATATTTATGATCGTTGGATCCCATTTTAATTCCTGAAAGAAGGAGGACCGTCAGATCTGATTGTAGACAAGAAGAACGCACAGAAGAGGAGGACAGATCTTAGGCGTCAGATCTGAGCATAAGTTTCGACCATCGTTGGATCAGGGAGAACCTGCATGTTCATTAAAGTGCAAGGAGAAGCAGGCTCACAAAATCCTGAAAGAAGGAGGACCGTCCATCTTCAGGAAGGACACGTGGCGAAAGATCATCATGTCATTGACTGGAAAGTCAAAGGAACGGGGTTCCCTAACCTCTTGAATTCGCGATATGCAAAATCGCGAAACTATCTTAGCCGTCAGATCGAGGTTTGTTCTGGACCGTTGATCCAACTCCCTCTCGGAGTCTCACCTATCACGACTTGGAGTGAAGAGAACCTCCATCTAAGGAACAGTGAGATGCGAGATCACGAAAAGATCAGGACCGTCAGATCACCAAGAACGTGGACCATTGATATGAGCTCCATCTCGGAGTCTCACCTATCGCGACTTGGAGTGACGAGAACCTCCATCTAAGGAACAGCGATATGCGAGATCGCAAAAAGATCAGGACCGTCGGATCACCAAGAATGTGGAATGTTGATCTGAGCTCCATCTCGGAGCTTTTCCTATCGCGACTTGGAGAGGCAAGAAACGTAACCACCGAAATCGCGATATGCGAAATCGCGATTTAATCGCAGCCATTAGATCAAGGTGTGATCTGGACCGTTGATCCGACTCCATTTCGGAGTTTCGCGAATCGCGACTTGGAGAGGAAAGAAACATAACCACAAGAACGTCGAAATCGCGATATGATCTGAGTTGTTGAATCAAGATCAGATCTGAACCGTCGAATCATAGGACAAGTGGCAAGCAATTGGAATTTCGTTGACTTGGAGTCAACGGAGCATGGTGTGGAAACTCGTGAAATATGAAGCGCCTTTTTGGCACAACCTATGGTCACCGTCGGTGGTCACGAGAAGGGAAGGATTCAGTTCAGATAAGCTCCATTTCGGAGTTTCGGGGATCGTGACTTGGAGAGTCGAGATGCCTCATCTCCAGATTCACGAAATGCGAAATCGCGAAAGCGCTTTATGCATAAGCACGTGGTCAAAGTCATTGGGCACATCGATGGAAGATGGAGGAAGAAGCTAGAGGTGCTAAGATTCACCACAGGGATCCCAAAATGCCAAATTATGATATGGTGAAACAGGCACAAGATTCTTTATTCTTAATCCAATGGTTCAAGTGAGTTTGAATATGATCGGAGGGCTATTGTTCCATCTCATAGTTAATTGATCAGTTACAAATCTGTTAGCTAAACTGAGTCATGATTCTTGATCGGTTGGTGTTTTAGTTGCTTAGACAAATTTCTTTTTCCTAAGAAGATGCGAAGTGTAATTGTTGTGGGTGTGGGGCATAAAAGAAAAAGATACAGACTGTGCGTGGTTGGTTGTTCTGGACGAAAAATGAATTAAATTGTAAGAAAGGGAAAATCACAGGATGCGCAATGTGAGATAAAACTCAGAGAAGAGTAACAGATGAGGAAAAGACTTGAAGCAGAGAAGAATGATAGAACAAGTTGAAGCAGAGCATAATTGCAGAACAGACAAAGGAAGAGAAGAATTGGAGAACAGTTAGAAAAAGACCAGATTTATAGAACAGAAAAGAAGTGGTAAGAATCGATTTATCTGTGTAGTTGGTTGTTTAATTATTCATTTATATTCCAGGGTGGTTGGGAGGTGCTAGGGAGGACTGTTGTCCTCAAAGGTTCAAGTGGGAGCTTGAACACAAAGAGTTGTAGCTTCCATCTGGTTGCAGCCAGAGAAACCAGAGTAGCAGGGTGGTGCAAGGGAGAACAAGTGTTCTTTGTTATACAGGTTGGAGCTTGTGTAAATGGAAGTTAGTGCTTCCATCCAGTTGGTGCTGGAACATTAGGGGAGTTGGTGCTTCCTTCTAGTGGGTGCTAGAGAAACCAGTGCTCTCAAACAAGTTGCAGCTTGTAAAATAGAGGTAGCAGCGTCACATTGAATTGGTGCTCAATTATAGATGATGTACAGAACTTAAAAGACTACCTATCATTTCGAAGAAGAAGAGGTTTTCTCCCTTTATGGGTTTCCTCGTGAAAATATGTCTCTGTGTATACCTTATGTGTGACTGATGCTCATTAATTTTATTGTCCATATGTTGTATAATGTTGATGATCACTTGAAGAAAGATTAAGAATGTATTAATAGACTTAAAATTGTTTAAGCACAACAACAACTGATTCACCCCCCCCCTCTCAGTTGTCTTAGTAATTTCAACAATTGGTATCAGAGAGGGTTCATTTTATTCAAAGGTAGATATGTAAGCTTAAACATGACAATTCATGAAGGGACTTCGACCTTTAAGCCCCCTCTGTTTGATGGAACAAATTTTGCCTTCTGGAAGATTAGAATGAGAACATACTTAATGGCCTTGGGTGTTGATGTTTGGGATGTAGTAGAGACTGGATATACAAAGCCTGTTGTGCTAGCCTCCAAGGACGATA
>ML804355.1:213605-230407 GCA_009831015.1 Picea engelmannii | reverse complement strand
ATCTTGTACTCAACACTTCTCTCTCACACAATACTCTTCTCTCAACCAACTCAATACCAACAGCAACAATAACAATATTATCGTACCAACCCAAACTAGGCCCTCATGACCTCTATTTATACATTACAATAGCTCACCAATAGGCTTAGGCCGAAACCTAGGTGTCCAAAAACCTAGATACCAAAACCCTAGGTGTCTAAAACCCTAGGTCAACTTGACCCATATTTTCAGGGCTCCGCCAGCCCGTCTTTCTTTCCTTTTCGCACGGTGCTCCAAAGAATCAATCGGTATCTTTTTCCTCTTGTTGAGTTCTCCATGATCCTTCTTCCTTACTTATCTGTCATTCCCGATCTCCTCGTCCAATGGCTTTGTTTCTCGGGCTTCGCTCCATCTTTTCTTCTATTTTGCTCACTTCGACCCAATAACAGTCATTACGTCTTCCGCACAGTTCTCATTCTCACTTTTATTCCTTGATCCTTGCTTGCTTCCATAACCAAGGGCCAACAGGCCCCCAACACTCCCATGTGACTCATCTTGAGGCACTTCAGATCTGAGTTTCTTGTTTTACTTCGACTCCAGACTGCGCAGTGCAGCCTCTGCGTTCTTCTCTTTGCATCCTCGCCATCTCTTGTGTAGACTGTCTTTTCTATGTCTGATACCCAGTTTCAACTGCACCTCGTACCTTGACCCTTTTCTTCATGATTCTACTGAGAGCTGTGAGGTAGCTGGTTGTCATAGTACAACTTTAGTCGGCTCCCATTCACTAAACCTTCCTTCCATTCTCCATTCAGAGTCTTCAATTGTGCATCTCCTCCTTCTGTAACATAAACGATCTCGTATGGCCCTAGCCAATGCATTCTGAACTTCCCCTGATGTTTTAAGAACTTGTTGTCATAGACCAGCACTAGGTTTCCTTGTTTGAATACCTTCTTCTTGATGTGCCTATCATGATAGGCCTTCTCTTTTTCCTTCTGCACCTATTGATGGAATCCTGCAATGGATATGTCTTCTTCCAATTCAACCAATTGTGCAAGCCTCTCTTGAACAACGCCAAGGTCATCCATATCTATAAGGGCAGCAATTCTCAGGCTTGGTACCAGATATTCCATTGGAACGACAGCTTCAAAACCATATACCAACTTGAAGGGGGTTTGCATTGTTAACTTCTTGCAGGTGGTTATATAGACCCATAACATTGTTGGTACTCTTAAATCCTGTTCATCTTTGTTCACACATCAAATCTTGGTTAGTGTTGTTTCCAAGATCTTGTTGAATGCTTCAACTATCCCATTTGCTTGTGGATGGTACGGTGCGCTCTTCTAGTGGTGGACTATAAATTCTTCAGTCAAGGCTTCAACTGTCTTATTGATGAAATGTGTTCCATGATCACTCATAAGGATCTTTGGGCATCCAAACCTGGTTATGATGTCATCAAATATGAAGCGCGCAGCTATAGTTGCATTACAGTCCTTGACCACTCTTGCTTCGTCCCATCTAGTCAAGTATTTTGTGGCTGTAATTATGTACCTTGCTCATGTACGCTTTCCTGGTGGATTTATAGGTCCAACAAAGTCAATGGCCCATTTCTCAAATGACTGTAGGGTCAGCTGCAGTGTTAATGGCATTTCATCTCTTCTGGATGGTTTCCCACCCCTCTGGCATACATCGTAGGCTTTGGAATAGTCTTTAGCTTCTCTGTGTAAAGTCGGCCACCAAAGGCCAGCTCTAAGAACTTCTGCGCAGTTGCTTTCCCTGCATAATGTCCCCCTGTGATTCCTTCATGATATTCTGCAAGGATCAGTGGTCGTTTTGCCTCCATAACACACCTTCTCAATATCTCATCAAGTCCCATCTTGTATAGATGTTTGGCGATAAGTGAGAAATCTGTAGCGCGCACCACTAGTTGTTTCTTCTGAGGAATTGTGTACTCACTAGGTGTCATTCATGTTGATAGGAACTGAACTATCTCTGTGAAGTGGTCATCGATATTTCTAATGGCTAGTAGTTGGGCATTCGGCAGTGCATCCTCTAAACTAGTTGGCTCTTCTCAATGTTCCAACCTTGATAAGTGGTCAGGACCTTTGTTCATTCTCCCTGGATTTACTATGATCTCAAAATCATATTCTTGAAATAGCAGTAGCCATATGCATATCCTTCCCCCCAACACTGGCTTCTTGACTAGGTATTTCAATGCGGAGTGATCAGCAAACATTTTAAAGTGTCCTCCCAACAAATAGTGGTGAAATTTATGCAGTGCATACACCATGGCTAATCCCACTCTTTCAGTAGTGGTATAATTAATCCCAGATGTAGATAGATTCCTGCTAGCAAAGGCTAATGGATGGTCAATGTCTCATGTTCCTGGTTGTGCTAACACAACTCCCAATGCAATGGATGATGCATCGACATTCACATGAAACTCCTTGGTCCAATCTGGGAAAACCAGAATGGGCGCAGTAACCATTTTCTATTTCAGTGTGTCGAAGCTCTGTTGGAATTCTTCTATCCAACTAAACTGACAATCCTTCTTCAACAGCTTCTCCATGGGCGATGCAATCTGAGCATAGCCCTTAATGAAATTTATTTAGTAGCATGTGTGTCCCAACGCAGTGCACAGCTGTTTGACTGACATAGGAGGGGGTAGATCAACTATAATGGCAATTTTGGATGGATCTACCAGCAATCCTTGCTTGCATACAATATGACCTAATAGCACGCCAAATGGTGAAAATAAAATACATTTCTTCAGGTTCAAATCAATTTGATACTGCCTACATTTATCCATCATTATCCTTAGACATTCAATGTGATTTTTCAATAAGCTAAAAATGGTCCAATCATCAAAGTATGCTTCTAAAAATTTATGCAGAAATTCCTTGAATGCTTCGACCACCACCCTGGAAAAGATGGTTGGGTCATTCTTCAATCTGAATGGCATCACTGTATATTGGTAGGATCCCCATTCTGTTGCAAATGTGGTCTTATGGCAGTCTTCCTTAGCAATATGGATTTGATGGTATCCTGAAAATCCATCTGTAAAAGAATATACTTCCTGGCCTCCCACATTATCTAACACTTCGTCAATGAATGGTGTAGGGAAGGGGTCATGAAAACAAGCATCATTCATCTTCCTGAGGTCTACGCATATCTTGATTTATCTTGTTTTCTTGTCTTGCACCACCATAGGGATTATCCACTCTGACTCTTCGACAAGTTCTATAATTCCTGCTTCCAGCATTTTGTAAAGCTCAATCTTGACTTTCTCCTTATATTTAGGGTTCAATCTGTAAGGTCTCTGTTTGACTAGTCTAGCATATGGCTTTAAAGGGATCCTCATCTCTCCCATAGGCCCTTTAATTCCCTTCATATTAGTGAACTTGGTTGGAAACAAGTCCTGATATTCATGCAGTAACTCTGTAATTTTATCAATGGTAGAAGCATCCCAATAATCTCAAATGTTTGCAAACTTTGGTGTCTTCTCTACTCCAATATTGAATTTCTTGATTTTGATTGGTTTTCAAATGAATGGCAGCTCAACTCTTGGTCCTTCCACATCTCTCTGGCCCTATGTTTCTACGATGTTCACCTTCCTCGGATCATCGTCTTCATCGGTGTTGATCTTGTAACAGCCTTGCAGTTCCTGGAGAGGCGCAATCCATCCATCCTCTTCATGTTCTAAGGGAATCCTAGATACCTCCTCGAATACTTTCTGTCTCACAACCTGTAGTTCTTGATCTACTAAAGGGTATTGACTTTCAAATAAGAAGGTGGTTACAAATTGTTGAGTCATACCTTTCCAATCTGTAGTGATGAGGCGCAGTTCTGCTTGAAGGTACCAGCTGATAGGTATTGTGTCTAGCGTGTTGATGAATATGTGTACCCATTGTTCTTGACAAATGTTGCTCCAGGATTTCTCACAGCTTCGCACATGGTCCTTTGCGCAACTTCGACCTATGTAGCAAACTTTGTAGCCTTTTACTTGTGTTGAGAATCGCGTTGTCATCAGAGTATGGCATTGTACCCAATATGTAATATTACTTTTGTGTGTCCCCCACCATCTTGTTGGTGTGTCTTTCAAGGCCTTGTCCATTGCCAACAACCTCTGTTGTGTTAGTACACTTGCTTCAAAGTATGATAGGAAGGCTTCTAACGGATTCAAACCATCAAATGTGGGTAATTTACTTACTGTTGTGTCGATCCAGCGAACTTCTTTGCTTAATATAGCACATCTCCTTGTAGATACTTCATACATCTAGTTCTCCCAATTCTCCAGTGCTTATTTTGAGTCTGATGAGCACGTGTTTTCACTTCACCAGCTTAGATTCCCATCGGTTGTAGGATTAATGTAATCATGTTGTCTGGTTGTTAGTTTATATATGTTTTCTAGTGCATATGTGTGGTCTTCTTCTCTGATAGGTTATGTGTACCGCTGACCTTCATCTGGATTTAAAGGTGCAATGACCCTAAGGCCATATCCTTCAAAATTCATACATATTTTATTTAAGTCAACAACAGTAGAGTTATTGAAGGCCCAATCAATTCCTAACAGTGCAGGGTAAGGGAAACTGTCATCAACTATTTCAATTACCTCAAAATCTGTAAATGTTCTTACTCCATCAATGTCCACAGGAACATGCTCCAATCGTCCAAATGGACTAACAGCTTGTTGGTTAGCCATCCTAATCCTGATAGGGGAATAGATCAACTTCGGTTTTCCCATCAGTGCCCAGGTTTTCTTCATCATGACATTGACCTTCGACCCTAAGTCGAGGACTACATAGTCTATCTCATACTCTCTTATTTGAGCATTCAAATGTAATTCCTTATTTTTCCTTCTCTTCTTACCGATTTGGTGTACTTCCCTATTCAGCAAGGGATCTATCTTTCCTAGCTCATATTGTCTGATTAAATTTTGTAATTCTTGTACATCGCTTTCATCCTGAACCAACTTAATACAAGTGTATAAAAATTCCATGAGCTTGCTTACCTCTTTTCCTTCTTTTGGCGAAGCAGGCTGATCAAATGCTAGAGGCATTCCATATTCTCTCATTTTTGGTCTTTTCTTTGATGCAGAGCCTTGGTTTCCTTTGAATTCTTTTCTGGCTTCCTCAAACATTTGTCTTTCTTTCCTTGCATTAAACATTTGTGTCTTCTTTGTAGCTTTCCTGATCCCTGAGTCTTATGTATTCTTCCCTTTTGTCAGCCTGTCTTCTCCTGTAACAGTACCCCCTCTTGTTATAATAGCGACTCTAGGGTATTATCCACGAGGTTCAGCATATATCAATTGCACTTTCAAGTTTTGTTGAGGTCCTCGTCTTTCCTGAAGCTTAGCTAGCAGCACGAGACAATATTCTATAACATGGTCAAATGAGTTGCAGTAGTTGCAAGTGGTACAAGGGTTCTAACAATCCCTTGCAAGGTGTCCTGGTTGTGCGTAGTTATAACATATGATATGTACTTAGCCTCGACCCATTCCTCCTCCTCGTCCTCTTCCTCTGAATCCACTGTGAGGATTGAAGTTTCCTCTCCCAGGAGAGTTATACTGCGTAGTGTTTCCTTCTTGTTGTACTTCGCCTTGAATCTTATATATGTCTCTTGACCTTTCATGCATGAGATCATAAGCCCTACAATCCCTATCATCATGTCCTACAGACTTACAGAATGTACAATACAAATTTCTAGTTGTCTAAACATGCTTTTGCATATAATAGCACTCACCAGTACGATGTATGTTTCTGCATACATCGCACCAGGGTAAGGTGACTTGCTTCAAGGGGCTCAGAGCTCCAGAAGCCAAGTATTCATTGAATAGAGGGTAGTGTTCCTTATCATGGACTTATGATCTGCATCTAACACACCAGACGTCTTCTCTTTTATCTTTTCCCTTGTCTTTCTTCATATCTACGACCTGTAGAGACAAACTAGTTCGTTGGCTCAAGATATGGCTCATACCTGAGCTGGATTCTCCCATAGGGGTTGATTCTAGCTTCATGGCAATCTCCAATGCCTCAACCTGCGAAGCAATCTTCTGTTGCATCAGGGGAACTCTGATGTGTGGTAGAAGGGCAGCAATGAACCATTCCTTTTTATGTTCGTCTAGGATCTGAAAAGTCAATTGGCATGTTAAGGTATTGAATCTCTGATCGAACTCCCAAACAAGTTCATCCACCTTCTGCTTGATCTATTTCAGCTCTATGACACATTGGGATTCTGACTTAGGTTTCTTGAATTCTGAAATCAGGGCGTTCTTGATCTGATTCAATGGCTTAGGCTATGCAATTCCTTGGACAAGTTTCAAGTACCAACTCAGTGCGCGATCTCTGAGAGTTGTACTGAACTGAGTTCTTTTGACAGCTTCATCTGTGACATTCTTAATGTTCCATACGGCTTCACATAGAAACCAGTGTTGATCAGGATCTTTAGATCCATCTCCCCTAAAGATAGGGAGTCTCATCTCATCTGCCATAGATCTTCCTAGGGTTCCTGACTGAATATGCAGTGGACTACTATTGACAGTTCTTTGGATGCTCTGGTGACTGGGATTACTCTAGTTGCTTAATACTACTGAATCAACAGGAGGGATAACAATACTTACTTCGATGGTCTATGCAGTTTCTGAGGTTTAAGGTTCTCCTCGGTGAAGCTCTTCAGCTTTTCCTTCCTCTGCCCTAGCGGGTTCCGACTGTTCTTCATCTGTCAGTTCTACTTCTTCTCCCCTGTAGAAACCTTCATCCCCGTAGTTCTTATTAAACAGGTTCGCAAGATGAACTTCTCTGAATACTCTCCCACTGTGCGTATTTCCATCTTCTGTGTCGTTGTCGTTGTCTAAATTTTTGAACATTATCCTTTCTTGATCCAACCAATCTATTGTATCTTCAAGATGTTCTTCTCATGCAATAGCATCTTGATTCTCAGCTTCAGAAAATGAAAACATTTCCCTCTGGGTCTCTTAAAGAAATATCTCTTAGCTTGGTTGTATGATTCTACTATGTCAACAGCAAACTCTGTGATGTACCCTCCAATGGTGTTATCGAACCAGTGATATACTACTCGTTATAACACGTTATCAACTCTCTTGACCTTCTTGATCAACTCTGACGTTCAAGCCACGGGAAGTCTAGATCGGATCTCAAACTGGGTATCTGCTAATCTAGCTAGTCACTCATATAGCTCTTGATGGATTCCTCCAAAGAAAATCTCGTGAATATCGGTAAAGATATATCTTTCTAGCCAATCCTCAGTGCTAAGATTAGGGTTCTTATTCTAGGCTTCAGCGAAGTCCTTCTCTTGATCCTCTATCCACTTTTGAATCTCTCTCTTCGATGGAAACCACCTTGACATTCCCTTAAAAAGATTCATGTCCCGAACATGGAACCATTTGTTGGCACACGGGCAGACCCAGGGTTCAACTCCAAGAGTGCACCAACAAGCCCTAACTATTGCCCCTTTTGGCAGCACCTGCGAAGCAGATGTAGTCTCACCTGAAGTAGTTATGAGGGGCTTGCAGGACAAAGATGTATACAACCAAAGGGAATATCAAGTGGATCTAACACAAGAACAGCACAGCATTCATATATCACTTATCAACGTAGATCTATTCTGCACATCTACTTATCAGATATAAAGCAGTAATGAAATCATATTATATCAATGACAGACAGAAAGTACCAATCACACACAACACAAAATATACATGGTTCACCTTCTCTCTAGGGCTACGTCCATAGAACTGTGCTATAATATATTAAGGTAAAGCATACAGTTATTATCTGCGCTCTTAGCTAGCAGATCTCCTCTCTTCTCCTCTCTTCTCATCTCTTTCTCTCCCCCCCCTGCGCACCCAACTTTAGGGTTGATCTTCGCACCCAGCTGAATATCTTACAATCCAGAAGTCTCTTATACTCAACACTTCTCTCTCACACAATACTCTTCTCTCAACCAACTCAATACCAACAGCAACAATAACAATATTATCATACCAACCCAAACTAGGCCCTCATCACCTCTATTTATACATTACAATAGCTCACCTATAGCCTTAGGCCAAAACCTAGGTGTCCAAAACCCTAGATACCAAAACCCTAGGTGTCTAAAACCCTAGTTCAACTTGACCCATATTTTCAGGGCTTCGCCAGTATGTCTTTCCTTCCTTTTCGCGCGATGCTCCAAAGCATCCATTGGTAGCTTTTTCCTCTTCCTGAGTTCTCCACGATCCTTCTTCCTTTCTTATATGTCATCCCCAATCTCCTCTTCCAACGGCTTTCTTTCTCGGGCTTCACTCCATCTTTTTTTATCTTTTGCTCACTTCGACCCAATAACAGTCACTGTGTCTTCCGCGTAGTTCGCATTCTCACTTTTCTTCCTTGATCCTTGCTTGCTTCCATAACCAAGGGCCAACACCAAGATTATATCACCGTGTAATTGGTGTCGAATAGTAGCACAACATCAAATAAGCACCAGACCTGATCTCCAATCTACAAGGGGGTCACACCTACTAGAATTATTTAGCTTTTATAATAATAGGCTTTAGCAACACTTTGTGGGAAACACTCTGTTGCGATTTTAATCATCAACAAACTGGTGACTCCACAGGGAAATTTGTTTTCAACAGATTTAGAACTCATAACTCATGGTTTCGCAAGCCAAGAACAACAGGTCAAGTGAGCGGATTTAATGGAAAGATGACTAGGAATTTGGGAATAATTCATGAAAGGTGTTAAGTATGAGGGGTTTTTACCACTGTATGCATAATCATTCGACCAAGATCTGCTCTCACTTTAAGGGAAAAAAATATATACTTGCTCTTAAAATCTCAATGGATGAAGAAATGGCAAGAAGAAGCGGGAGATAACCAATTCTTTACAAGACAACGGTGGAAATATATAACAATTTCAAGGGTCCTTCAAAGGAGACATCATAACAGTTGTGTAAGCTTGATTGTTATTGACTAAAAATACTTTGCAGGAGTGTCATTGTGTCAAAATCGATCCAACATCCTATCTTGACCAAATTAACTAAAATATGACAGGAAACAAAATCATGACAGAAGTAAAAATGCAGAAATTAAAACAACAGCAATAAAAGACAAGAATAATGAAGCGGCAAGAAAAGTTTTGAAACAGAAAGCAGAAATCAAACTACTATAAAGCAGAAAACAAAATAGCACAAAATGAAAGCAGAGCTAAGCTACTAATATATAGAGAATCCAATCAGCATTTGAACTTTTCACGTTGGTCCCAAACAATATTTCAAGCGAGGACTGTTAATGTTGTAGGAAAACAATGGCTTCTGTAATTCCTTTGAAATGTATGAGTTAGTGTCCAAGACAAAAGTAATTTGGAAAGGACCCAACACTTGGAATTTTGATGTGATTATCAACCCCTTGACGCACACAATTAAATCATCTAGATAAATATGGAGACTGACCAATTCATTGAAAGTTGTGTGTATAGGCATTTTAAAAGCGGTACTTGCATCAAGTAAGCCAAAAAGCAGGCATTTGTAAGACATAGTATCGCAATTAGTCATAAAAGTGATTTTGTGAACATTTTCCCCTTTTACCTTGATTTTATTGTAACCTAGAATTTCATCAAGTAAGGGCTTCAACTGTAACTCTACAACCTGTTGTAGAAACATTTTCATACTGAGGGGAGGAAAAGGATTTCTCATAATAGCTTGCCTAAAAGTTCGAAAATCAATGCAAGTTCTAATATGATTAGTGGTCCTAGAAACATGTAACCAATTGGAAACCCATTCAGGGTGGACAAAAAAAAAAATCCTAGCCCTTAAGAAATTTCTCAACTCCCTTTGAAGGGTTGCTTCTAGTGCAGAGTTAACAAGTCCTTGTTTTTGCCTAACTAGTTTCATAGTATGTTGAATAAGACCGGTATCAAACCACGAATATCTTCACAAGACCAAGCAAAAACAATTTGAAATCCATTGAGTAGCTCGACAGACCTCATCTCTTCTTTATTAGAACATTGGACATTTATTTTAACATTCATTGAAGATTCAAGTGTCCTAATGTCCATGGAGATGATTTCAACCACCTTCTTTCATAACTCCTCTTCTTTATGTGTTCCTTTATTGCCTACATCACTCAATGAAAATGAACTCTCAAGAGGAGTCAAGCCCTCAGAAATTTTATTGTTTTCTATGGATGTAATATCCTCGAGCTTAAAAGGTTCATATTGAATGAAAGCACAAATTCTCTTATTGTTAGGGAGGGCCTGCCAAGATTCTACATTGTCAGGGATATATGGACAATATAAAGATTGAAAAGAACAATCAAGCCTGTGAGGTAAAAGTTGTTTATTAGGAGAAGTTGCAAAGATAGCTAACCGAATAGCCATTGAATTCAACTCCCTCTTAACATGAGTGATGTTGAAGGATAAAACATTCGAGATAAGCGCACAAACAGTTTGGGAGTATCGTTCCATCAGCTTGTTGCTAGGAGAGCACATTTTTCGTATCAAGTTCAAAACAAGCTCAGAATCTCCGAAAACTGAAAGGCGGCTACAACCAATATTAAGGGCGTTTTTCAATGCCTAATAATAAAGCTTCAAATTTAGCGGCATTGTTTGTACAAGAAAATTCTAAACTGTAAAACAAATTATGAATTTTCCCTATAAGGGAAACCAAGGCAATGTCAGCCTCATTACCTTCATTAGAGCGTGAACCATCAAAATGCATATGCCACATATCATCTTCTAAATTGATTCTTTCCAAAGGAATATTATCCTCTTCAACAAATATGGAGTACACTCCTAGGTCATCTTCGATATAGTTTACACTAGATTGAAGAACACTCTCTATGTAGGGTGAAATTATTCCCTCTCTAAGGACTATAATGTTCTTTCCATTCCGAGGAACAGATAAATGTGTCCCATCAGGTGAGAGGTATCCACTTGTTAAGGCTTGCCAATCCCTTCCCAAGATAATTGAGTAATTTCTTACAAGAATATCAATTACCTAAATGTTGAGGGTTGTTCTTATCTCAGGACGAGCGCATAAAACCAAGGTTACATCCTTAATCTCACCTATGGTTGTTTGTTGTAGACTATTATAGAAGATCATGTTTCTGGCATTTTCATTTGTGCAAGACAATCCTATCTCTTCCATAATAATCTTTGACATCATACCTGGGGTCGAACCACCATCAATGAGGCAACAATGAGCAATCTTATCCATAATATTTACAGAAATATAAAAAGGGGGATTTTTTTTAGGGTATCTAAATTTATGTACACCTACCTTATTTACAGAAGAATCCTCTTCGTTTACCTCTTCGAAAATATTGGATACAACGAAAGCTCTTCCTTCCATGAATTGTTTCAGATGCATCTGTTGTTCAGGGAAGGCAACCATGTATAGAAGGGTTGCATATGTTTTGTTGTTGGCCAACTGATTCAAGATGTTGTATTTGGAAGAGGGGAGAGGAGGATTGATTCCTTGACTCTCATGAACCTTAGGAACCTGGAGAGTAGCAGTGGTTGACGATGAGCTCAAGCCAGAAGAACTACGGGAAGGATCAAATTTTCCCTTGGAAGCATAGGCTTTGTTCCTAGTATTGATGACCATGACATCCTCTGGCTCTGAAAAATATAGGACAACAATGGTAGCTTATGGTATTTTACCAAAGATATTATCTCTGGCACTCTTATTTACCTCACATGTGGTTTCTTCGTGGTGTTCCTCGCAAAATTTACACCAACTCTGAGGCAAGATAGCCTTAGGCTGAAAATTATTTTCAACCGTATTTCTAAAGGGGGGTGAAAAAGAGGATGAAACTCCAGGGGTGAGTGGGGAGACAGTTCCTTTCCCTCATACGCTATCATATTAGTGTTCATGTCTTGCACTAGTTGTAAAAGGTAGGACATGTATGTTTGTCTAACCGACTCTCCCTGAGGAAGACCTGTTCTTTCAAGTTGTTTCTCATACTCTGAGCAAGTATGGAGATCAGAGCTGAGATTATCAATGGATTTTTCCTCAAGCCTATGATGGTAGGGGGAAGGAAATTCATTGTAGTAATGCATGAAAGTGGCTTGGTTCTGGGGGCGGATGAGTTCGGGAATTTGATTGTATAACTTGGTGAAACGCAAGTTGAAATATTTAATGGTCTCACTATCCTTATAGGTAACGTTATTGTATTCCCTTAACTTCTCGGTCGAGCTTTATATTTACCATAAGTGTATCATAACCAATAGATTAACTCCTCTCAATTAGACAGGATCTTAGGAGGAAGGTCAAAGAAGTCGGCGGAAGCCTTTCCTTCCAAGGAATTTACAAATAAAAGCATGCAAGTATCATTGCCATTAGCCCCTATGTTATGACAAGCATTAGAAAATGCCACCAGGTGTTCGTTTGTAGTGACAATGTTATTTCCTGGAAACCTAGGAATATGCTCTTTAAATTTAGGAAGTGGATGAGTAGCAGGAGCTAGGTTAAGGGGAGAAGACACATGCCACGGTGTGGTTGTGGCATCTTCTTCAAACTGAAAAATCCCATAATTTTTAATGAATTTGGTGGGGTTTGTGGTAGATTGTACAGGAATATGGTGGCTATATAAGCTACCAATTACTAATGACAATGAATATTGAGAAGATGGAGCACTTCTAGTGCCACTAGAGCCACCACTAGATTCCATCTTGTGGATAATAGATGAGGGAAAGAAAGATGAACTAGATGAATCAGATAAAGTTCTCCTTAGAGAACTTTGTTGGGAAGATAACACAACGTTTCTTTTTCCTATTTCAGCAATAAGATTGATTTTAGGTGACAAGCCTCTTCTTCTTCTAGAAGCATGAGAGTCTAAGGACATAAAATAAAGGCCAAAACTTGAAAAAACAAAAGGTTACTGTTGATTTCTAGGTTGTTTACGTCTAGCTTCCAATTGTTCTTGAGCACTAATATCTTGTTCAATTGTTTCCCAAGAAAGGTTAAGCTCAACGCAGGTATTGGTAGTGTCTAAGATGGTATTAAACAGATTCAGAGTTGTTGGATCATATTGTCATTAATACCAATGGTTTGATTGATTGATTTCAAGTGATTTATTGATGTCAAAGGATTTATTGATTCATGATTGATGAACAATGTATATGTATTGTCCTTGATGAGAATGATAGATGTCAAAGTGGAAACCAATTGATGAAGATGGATCATTGATATGATGCATAGTTTGTTTGATGAAAATATGACTCATTATTGTCTTATCATGATTGATAAGGTGCACAAATGGATGAACTCCAAAGTTGTCCCCTTATGGTGAAAGCCCTCACGGGAAGACGCTTTGCGGATTGAGTTATCCTAAAAGAATGGTTGGAGGACCCATGCTTGTATGTGGAATAATGAGATGAATATCAATGAAGTTGTTGGTGAAACTATCCTAGATGGATAGTGCTTGTCATTCCATTTCTGTTGGTATGTGGAATGTCACATAACTCCTCATAGTTTGAGAGTTATGGCCTTATGAAGTTGGAGGACCCCCATATGTTGGCTTGAAGCCCCCATGGTCAAAGAAGTCAAAGTGACCTAAAAGAAGAAATCATTATTTAAATAATAAACAAGTGACAAAATCAAGAAGGAATATTTAAATGATAAAATATTGGATAACTTTCTATTTATGGAAAGTGGTTAACCCTAAAATAAGGAAAATAGGTTAAGTGACCTAGAGGATGAAAGTATAAATAAGAAGCTAGGATCTCTTGTGACATGTATATTTTTGGAGAGAAAATCTTTTTTGTGGATTGATGGAGAGCTTCTTCTGAGAGCATCTTTGGTGTGGATCTCGTGAGCATGATTGAAGATCTATTCTGAGGAAGAAAGCGAGAGAAGGATCTCATGGATGCATCAAAGTTTCGTAAATGTCAGAGATCTTGACGGAAAAATTCTCGGAGCTTTAGAAACCCTAGTTTCTGAGGTATACGCAGGCAGTAATCGGCTAGGACACGTACACACGCGGGTTGTATGAGGACAGGGTGTATATTGTGGATGGAATGATGAAGACTTGTGTTTGAGTTGGTGTTAAGCTCTTGGATGATGAGGCAGGTTTTAGATCTGCATTCTATGGGCTCAGATCTATCACTGAGACACTGGTATGGTTATATTATTGTCTTGATGGATACTATTGTTTGATGTGTTGTGAATTCTTAGGGAATTCCTAGTATGGCCTCTATGATATGATTTAGTTTGGATGATTTGGTTGATGGAGTGAGAAGTACTCTTTGGATTCAGTGGTGACATGATTACTATGGTATACTAGTTGTTTATACATGTTTGAGATAACATTCATATTGATTTATTGTGGAGCAGGAGCAATATATTGGAGAGCTTGGAGATGTTGTGATTGGCTAGTGGTCAGATTGGACAGTCAGAGACAGAAGAGAATGATATATGGATTGCAGAGAATCTGAGTTGATCTTGAAGGAAAAACCTTAACAGCTCAGAAGGTATATGTAGGTTGTTGTATACACTGGCCACGTGCATACGCGGGCTGTAGTGAGCCAGGGCATGTACACACGTTGGATGCACTACTGATAGGTCGCGTACCTATTGACAGATTGATAGTTGTTGAGGATTTTTGCCTCATCTTAGTTGGTGTTGAGGGTGTAAGCTGAGTCTTGCATTATAGAGTTGGTGCTCTTGTAGAGTTGTACTTTATTCAGTTGTTGCTAATAAACCCCTGGATTGTTGTCCATGATAAAAAGAAAAATTGTACATACATCTTGTGTTCTTTGTGTTCCTTGTGGTGATGACTTGTTGATGATATATTGTTGATATATGTTCACATATAACTGGTTATAAATGACAACAATGGTTAATGAGTAAATGTTAAATGTTAACTAAGGAGTTTTGTGAAAAAGGGAAGTTTTGGTAAAAAGAGCCCCACACTCATTCACCCCCCCTATAAGTGTGGTAGGTGTGTCCAACAAAAGCAATGCTAGTCTGATATTCAAAATTGGGCTCAATATTGGCTTGCCTTGCAACAAAAACAGTCATTAAGAAATAAAACAGTCAAAGAATCAATATCAGAAAAATAAAGATGTATCGATGAAAATCTAGTATAAAATTTAACCAGAGAGATATCAAAGATCTCCCCAGTATGGTCGCCAAATAAATGTTGAGAAAAAGATATGAAATGATCTTACTCAATGATCTGAAAATGATGAAGACTTGTATTCTTGAAAATATTTCCAAGTTTTAATTCATGTGTTCAAATGCAAATGGATCAATTTTGCAAACACATTTTTTTATAGAAATTACACATTCAAGATGCATATAAATAGAAGCAAATAACAGTGAACAGAAAACACATAACACAGCAAATGATAAAGGAGTTCACCCCTCTCCTGGGCTACATCTCCTGGTCCAGCTTCTAATGGATATTTTGTATTATTTTCTCAAAGTGCTAAAATATGTGCTTTACAATGCTCAAAATTCCAAATAGATGGCTCCAATGGCTTCAGAACGTCCAAAAACCCCTAGTTGGGCTTTTTTGGCACCTCGTTTGGCCAAAAACTGAAGAAGATAGGCTTCCTGGAAGTTCCCCTTCAAACTTGTTGTCTCTGGATCACCAAAATGCACCCTTGCCTCCACAACCTAGCCCCCACGCTCATATATGTGTAAAAACCCAGCACTGAGCGCAACCTCACAATCGATGTGAACTGTAGGATGGTTATGCGCCTTAGCGCCTAACCGCCAAGGCCGAGGGCACATGGGCCACCATATGACCGCGCGTATATTTAAAAAGGGCCACATTTAAAAACCATATGGTAACAGGTCGGAGGCGCATGCCGGTGGTTCTATACACATACACATATCACCGGGGCTCATACAAAAAGGGGCTATGGTTAAACATGCCGCGTCGGTGGTTACATTGCAACGTATATAACCGAGAGTCGGAGCTAAGCCCTGACCCAGACCACGCCCATTTCAAATCTATTCAAACTTAAATAATTTTTAAAAGGTTATATGTTAAGAACCATGTGGGTGGCGCACTGGTTGGGCGGCCATTCCCAAAGCTTTGCCCCTGCCCGGAGGTCGCGGGGTCGAATCCGGCCAACAACATAAATTTTAAACCAATGCCAGGATGACACATGTCGGCCATTGATTGGGCCACGTGTCAGCATTTCATTCGCCACCAATGACATGTGTCATATGCCAACTCATCCACAATCCTTCCAACCAACACCTACCACATGTCGTACGGCCCTGCCACATGTCGTACGATTTTCCACGTCAGCATCCGAACGGATTGTACAGTCAGTACATTTTTTTTGCCTATTTGTCGTTTTGAACAGAACGCAATATCTCTCTCATCCGACGTCTGTTTGAACCCAAATGAGTTGCGTTGGGTTTGTGATGATGAGGCCTACACTTCCGTTCTATTTGAAGTGATTTCGAGCACTTTGAATTTTGAGCAAAATTTGATCCCCTGGATCACACCTCCCCATTGGAAAGATTTTGGACCTCCAAAAGACTATTTTCAGTCTGTCTGAAGATGAGGGTATATTTCCCTCACCTTTCCAACCTTAATCCACTTGTCTTTGCTTGGATTTGTGCCTTTAATACCAACTCGAAGATATTCCACATTTCCTCGTTTTGAAGTTCTCATTCTCCTGTCAAGGATAGTGTCTTCATGCAGTTTTGTAAGATATTCTTGGGAGAAATCATCTATAGAAGGAATCTGAACATGCTCTCCTTGATCATCAATCAAAGGAGGCTCATACAATTTCAAATTTTCAACATTAACAACTGCATACATTTGAATATAAGGAGGCAAATCTAAACGGAAGGCATTGTTA